>MU401591.1:0-30718 GCA_022579005.1 Poronia punctata
TAAAATTTATTAAGCTGCTTTTATATAAAAAAACTACTACTTATTAAAAAGTTTATTATTATTAATATAAAATTAAATTAATTATATATGCTATAATTATTACTAAACTAAACATTGCCTTTATTGCATTATAGCTTTTATAATTTAATAACAACCTTTTTTTTACTTATTACACTACTGCTAATTAAGTATTAAACTATTTTTAAGTAAATTAACGCCTTGCCTTATAGTTTAAAAATAAAAATAAGCTTAAAGTAGCTAGTAATTTATTATTTACTAATAATATTATTAATTAAAAAAGCTTATAAATATATATAATGCTTTTTTTTAGTAAACTTATTAGTTAAAAAGTAAATAAATAAAATATTATTATTACCTTTATAATTAAAGCTAAGCTTTTTACGTTAGCTTAAGCTATAAAAAAAGCTATATTTATTAGCTAGCTTATTAATAAGCTTAATATTAATTTAAAATAAAAGCATATTACTATTTAATATAATAACTAGCAAACTATTAGTTTAGTAAATAAAAATATTATAATACTTAAAACAAAATTATAGTACGTTAATATATATAACTACTAATTATATTAAAAAATAATTAATAAAACGCTTTAAGTAGTTTATATACTAACAAATTTAATAATAGCAAATAGTTTTACAAAGTTTTTAATACAAAATAAATAGGCAAGCTTTTTATAATAAATTAATTTAGTTAACGTTAAAGCTATTTAAATTAAAATTAACTAGCTTATTACTATAAAAGTACAAAAAGACTAAGAAAATAAATTAAAACAATTTAAAATATTATAACTATTACTATAAAAGCTATAATACTATAAAATAAAAATATTATTTATAGCTACAAAATAAACTAGTATATTAGCTTATTTTAAAAAGGTATATTAAATTTAATAAGTTATAAAATAATAAAAATTAATATAATGCCTATATAATAAAAGTTATATAGCTACAATAAAAACTACTATAAAAAAAAAAGTCCTCTTATAAAAAGTCTTTCCTTACCTATTTAGTATATATAAATTTTACAAAGAAAAAAAGTTTTACCTCCTTACGCGTACATTAATTAATATATACAATTTAGCCATTTATGCTAGTTCTAACAGCTTTCTTTTAGGACCAAAATATAAAAGAATCCACGCTAATGATTTTAACCCCGTTTTGAATGTTTCTCCCCATGCTCTGATTACGGTGTTGGTTTTATATTCAAAACAGCGTCCTAAATAGACGACTAGCGTTGTAATTTGTGGAATGCTGGTGCCCCAGACTTTGGGTAAAGAAGTTGACCCGACATCTGTTTATTGGCATGTCACGGTTTTCCACGTTGGGATCTTGGCATTACCAGTGACGTCCTTTTCAGCAGGATTCGTCCGTACGTAGTAGTGGACAAGCCCGACTTGGTTCATCACTTCAGGGGCGTAAACAAATGACACATGTGAATTCCAGGACCTTGAGCTACCATAATTTTATCGGCCGCTCCACAATACAGCACATGCGCAGCACATGACAATACATATCTTACTAGCCGACAGGTACAGATTTATATAAATAACAATAAGCATGAGGTAAACACTAGAGAAAATCAAATACGCCTGTGGTGTTGAGGTATGTATACATTGACATCTTCTCCTTTTTACACATTTGTCTTGGTTAAATACTACACGTAGTAATCTAAAGCCTATTTCTGATCTTTGACAATTTTCGTGCTAGATACTAGACCTAGGATATGTACATGTACTTACTACCTTATCATGTAGGGATTACTTTTACTATATTTGCCAAGTGACAGCCTCCTTTTTCATGTACAGTGGATGGTTTGATTCTTCCGGGGCCCCGCAACCAACCAGGGACCCCCATATCAATATCCTTCTAAAAGGGAATGTAGGTACGCCAGCAGCGGTACGGGAAAAACTTTTCTTTTTTTTCCCAATTTGAGAGGAAGGTCAATACAGTACGCATGTGCGGGTAGGTAATTCCTCCACAAAGTACCTAATCTCACCTCCTTAACCTTGGTTATCGGTTATCTTGTCAATGATTCCCGTCCTCTCCGCAAAGGGACAGCCTCGTGGCCCAAAATTAGGATTAGGTTTCCGTCGCGGCGCAAAAAATCTGGCAGCCAGTGCGCTCGAAACAAAACCCCAGGGTACGTTACGGCCAAGGATTATTAGGGAGGTTTCTCCCGGCCCCCGGATTTCGAAACCCCGGATCGCCCGCGTCCATCCATCCATCCAGGAGACAGCCAGATAAGAACAGACAGCTCGATGGGGGGGGGAGAAAGAAAAAAGACGAAAAAAGACAAAGATCAACCAAAGGGTCAATTCCCACCAGGAGAGTTACACAAATTATTACCTACTTTGGCAGCCGACGTCAAAAGAGAATTCTGTTTGCGCACCCCTACAAGTACAATAAAATGGTCGGACCTGAGGATCCTGTTACGGAACCTTAATTATCTATTATTAGTCATTCCCTTTTGCCAGAGATAACAACTTGTTGGTGGTTCCTTGCATGCTCACCTTCCGTCTCGTGTTCAAATGGTTTGTCCTCGTAGGCGTCGACTGGAATGGTCCCCCACACTATCCACACCCCGCGGTTTTTACGAACCCGGTATACCTTGTGTACAAAGCCACTGAGACTGAGGGTACTCGTAAGGCGCGGCCGTCGATTTTATTTTTAGTAGAGTCATTCCTCCGATAATAAAATTGGAGGCTTTAGGTAATCAATCGCGAAAAGAGGATCATTGATTTTCTCCCTCTTTTTCTTATCCTGGGGTTGGAATCTACCTACCTACCTATTCTCAACCCTCCAACTTACTTGTAGGGGGCATGCGCTGCCCTGCATTTCCGCGTACGTTACTGCATAGATTACTATGCACATGGAAACCCCTCCCCCCCGTAACATCGCCAACCCGCCAGCCTGCCTGAGTACTACACCCCTACACACTATAACTATGCCTGTGTATAGTACCTGTGAGTAGGAGCGAGCCGCGAAAACGGTGAGAAAGCCACGTCCGCGTACTTGGCCGTTCGCGCGCGCGCGCGCACTCGCATGCATGCATACATACAGTCCGATGGAAATGAAGAAGGGCAGTGCATCGATATCGAATACCTACATGCATGGTGGTCAAGTATGTTGGGTGCAACAGTATACTGTAATTCAGTCCTGCTTCATTGTGTTGTTTGAAGAACCCCCAATATCTTCAGTCTTGCAACCATGTTTCTACCAAGCGGACCCCTTCATGTACGCCTTATCTCGAGAATATCCCCCCTGCCTTGCTTACAAGTAGGTAGTACGTCTTGAGAAGGTCGGCCTTTGCCGATGAAATCCGCACGTAGTAAAAGAAGTGGTAGGACTTCAACGAATATTGTCACTCCGAGGTCGGCAAAAGGTCGAACCGACTCATTATCGAAAGAGAATGGGGTGTACGTGGTACATTGTAGGTATTCGTATCGTATCGTGCCCTATAGCGCAATAGCCTGATGCTATGCGTCCCGGCAATTTTAAAGCACGTACGTGTTGTGAATTCAACACACGACATTTTACAACCGTCATAAGTAGCACAGAAGGAAAGAAGCGAGGCTGACATTGCATCAGGCTCGGGCGTCCCCGAGGCACACACATCAAGATTCAACTTACTCAGCATTGCCCGGTTGGGATGATCATGGACGGTGGATGCACAGAAGGAGCGGTAAGGACTTATGAGGAACCCTAGAAAATAACAGTTTCGCCTTCCTGTTATAAATAACTAGGTAAGTAGGTAATGTCTTGGTTGTCACGCCACGATACGAGTACGTGGACAAATATATATATACGGATATGCTTATTCCATTCGCATCTCACCAGAACATAATCTCAGTCAGGGCAATGTGTCATACAACAGCAACCGGCGGAAGTCTGTAACCCAAAGGAGGCTGGCTGTCTTGTTTTGCACACAATACGTGTGTGCTATGTAGTGGACTTGCGGAGTCACTGATTAATAATGACATTTACAGCAAAAATACCTACTATGATAAGCTGGAGGCGCCGTTCTTTGGTATTTTACGAGTACAAGGGAAAAGGCACATTGGAATAAGACATCCGGTAGGTATTGGAGGTTAAACCTTCTCCATTTGGCGTGGGGCTAAAACGAATGTCATGCGCTGACGTGATCTTGGGGGTTTGTGGGCAAATTTTTTTTCTTTCTATTTTGCTTGCTTTCCAACAGGGGCAGGTCGCATCATACATACCCAGGGGGCCCCACCTCGATTGTGTTTTTTTTTTCAGCTGAGCCTGTCGTGTGTTGCATCTTGGTTCGTCGCCTGAGGGCGGAGCTTTGACACGAAAAAGCTGGCTAATACCGAAGTACCTATTTTCCCCCCTACCGCCCCATTATAGGAACCAAAACATGAAACAAAACAGTCTCCGAATACGTAGCAACTCGTTGAATTGGGTGAGAACTACTAGGTACTTGTAGGTTGGCCAGATGTACGTCTAACAACACACACACACACATCCATTATTAGTGACAGAGGGAGGAGGGAGAAATGTGATAGTCACATTTGCTGGCGCCCCGGAGGACACACGGGGACTTACGTACAGCATTATGTATCAATCCCCATTACTACAACTAAAAGGGAAAGGGGGGCATGTCAGAAACGATCTTTTTAGGTAGAGTACACGTATGTATTATATTATGTACGTGTATGAAATGACTTTTTTTCACCCGTCAAAGTTACATACCTTACAATCTCTATTCTTTTCCTTTTCAGCTGATCCGACCGGTAAAAAGGTACGCGACCACTAGTCTACTATTGTAACTGGCTTTCTCTATTCGTCCCGTCACCTACGTAATAGACGATAGATTACCTAGTCCTACCATAGCCTTGAACCAATCTAACATTTCAGGTGGTTCTTTTTTCTTGGCCCCGGGGAAAAAAAAGGGGTGCGGGGACTTGTTAATTCATAGGTATATCATCTCTCCCCTAACATAGACTAGTGTGACAGGCTATCGCGGGGAACACCGGAAATCTTGCTGATCCCTTGGTTACATGCCTTAGCGGCCGAGAAGTGAAGGGGATCAACGACCTGGTTCTGTTGCATATTGGTAGATTTGACCCGAACCACCGCCCGTACGTATCACAGGTAAAATTATGAAGAAATAGGGAATATATTTTTGTGCGAGTACGAGTAGGTGTATATTTTCCCACTCGGATGTAAGGACCTACTGTGCTTGCTGATTGGCGTTAGGCACAGTATTACATTTAAACATATTTACCGCTGGCATTATGTGTCCCTTTAACCTAGGATAAAATGCATGGTCACATTTCCATTTACACTTTCATTTAGAGAAGTCGATAGATATAAATCTTAAGTGTCTCTTCATCAGATGATATGTTACAACTGCATCCATTCTTATTCATCCAAGGGCGGGCAATAAGCCCCCAGCCTAATTGCATTATTATGTAAAGGCTTCTAAAACCGTAAGTTTGTATTATAGTTTCATAAAGAGGAAACTTTTCATGCAACTGCAACTGCGCAATTTCTATGTGGCTGCACACAATCCCTCGACGTTAATAAGAAGGGAGCAAGACAGGGAGGAGAATTAAGAAGACGTGGCTACCCGTACTGTATGTAAATATCTACTCTCTATTTGCAAAGGTCTGGCAAGGAATGCCCTACGTATAGGCTAAAATTCTCCGCAATCCAATTCCGGCTTCGTCCCGGTCCTCTTTAATAACGGTTATGATGTTGTTGTCATTTTATATGGCATCACTCTATTTTAGCCTACCTACGTTTACTTTAAAAAATTTCTATATCTAAAAAGTTCTCTACTTAGGCTGCAATAGTTTATTACGCTACCTATTTTATATGCAAATCTAGATAGGGGTAGCTATATATTAGTACTTAAAAAAATAAGTAACTTAAAATATATTTATTATAATAAACTTTTATATACTTAAGTAAAAAAACTATAAAGTTAAAAATTTTAGTATGTTTATAACTTTTTATAATAATATGTTTATATAGTAAATATTAGTAATTTTGTTATTAAAAAAAAAAGTATATAATTAAGTTTTTATAAAAGTTTTATAATAAATATATAGTATGCTATTATAAATAAAATACTTTATTTAATAAAGCTTATAATGCTTACTATTAAAGCTTTATTACTATATTTTATAGTAGTTTACTTACTACTATAGCAGCGCTAGCTTACTAGGCTACTTAAAAAGTATTAGTTTTTTAATTTATATTTAGTATATTAATAAAAGCATTTTTATTATTATTAGTGCAAGTAAAGCTATTTTTATTTACTAATATTATAGCACTAGCAGTATTTTATATATTAAAGCTATTTTTACTTTTATTTTTTAATATAGTACTGCTAGTGTTATAAAAATAACTTAATTTTACATTATTAATATTGCTGCTAATATTTATAATTTAATTAAGTTATAAACTTATATTTTAATAAACTAAACTTTTTTATTTTTTAATATAGTTATACTAGCTATATTTTTTCTTTTTTACGCTATTTAATATGCTTTTATTATAGTTATTTATTAGCATATAACAGCGCTTTTATAAAGTTTAATTTTTTTATAGCAAAGTATTTAGCAGCTGCTAGTTTATATTTATTATAAATACTACTAAACTATATTATTATTAATATATGCTTTAATAAAGTTAGTAGCGTTTTTAGCTTAATAATACTAAAGCTATAAAATTAAATCTTATATAAGTATAAAAAAGTTAATGTTTTTAGTTTATATACTAGCTTATAACTACTAATAAAAGTTAAAATTGCTTTTTTTAACTTTTTACTTTTATATATAAAAATATATTAAACTTGTTTTTTATTGCAAATTTTAAGCTTAAATTGCTTATATAATATATGCTAGCACAAAATACTTATTTGCTTAAAATAATTCCTTATACTATAGTTAGCTACTATTTTTTTTAGCAAACTTTAAAAGCTTACTTATATACTTTAAAATATTAATATTTTTTTATAATATATTTTAATAGCATAGTTATATTATTTATAAGCTTTTTTAAACGCTAGCTAGCTTATTATAAAAAATAACTTTTTATTTATAAACATTTTAATAAAAAAGCAAGTAGTTTTTATATATTATTATTATAACCTAACTTTTTTTTTATATTTATGCTGCTTTTGCTTACTAAAGTTATAAATAACTTTTATAAGCATAATAATGTTAATAAAAGCGTTTTAAAGTTAAATTTAAACTTTATAATAAGCTAATTTTAATTTTAATAAACTTATTACTTTAAAATTATAATAACCTTATATAAATATAATATACTACTTTTTTTTATAGCTTATATAAATATTATTAAAATAGTTAATAATTAATTTTTAGTTTATAAATTTGCTTTAAAAGTTATTTTAATACTTTATTACTATTACTAGCAACTTTATATATGCTATATGCTTTTAAAGCATTAAAACGCTATTAATAAAGTAGTTAATAACAAGCTTACTATTATAAAAACATACTTTTATATAGCAAACTTTATTAGCATTATAAATATATTTATAAAAAGCTAAAAACTTATAAAGTATTAAATTTAAAACAATAGCTATTTTTTTAGCTATACGTTTTATATAAAAAACTACTTTATTACTTAATAAAAAGAAAATAATTTATATTAGCTTAAATTTTAACAGCTTTTTTTTTTTACTTTATATTAACACTAGTATAAACGTTTTTTATAATATGCTATAAATATAGTTATTATTACGTATAGTTACTTTATATTGCTTAAATAGCACCTTTTTTAGCAAAAAAATAGTTAGTTACTATAATACAAAGTAAATAGGCTATATTTAGCTATTTTTATAGCATATTAACATACTTTAAAGCTTATTATATTATAGTAGTTTGCTTATTAAAAATTAAAGTATAATTAATATTAAAATAAGTGCTAACTAATATAATACTATTAAGTTAAAATAATAGCATATTATATTTATAAACGTAATAAGTAAAATTTATTATAATAAGCTTATTATAGCGTTTATATATTTTTTAAAACTAATAAAAAAACTAAAACAAACTAACTAAGTGCTTATTTTTAACTAAAAGTATACTAAACATATTATTTTTTACTTATAGCTATATTAAGATTTTAAAAGCATTATTAAAAACTTTTTTTTGCTTTTTTTAATAAGTAAAAGCGTAATTATTAACGTTTTTTATAGTAGCTATATAGTTAAAGTTAGCAGTAAGTAAGTTAGCGTAAATCTTAGTATATAACTTATAAATAGCAACGCTACGTTTTATTACCTTTTATTAAGCAGTTATAAAAGCTTAATAAGTATAGTAATCTTTTAAGTTACTTAATAAAAAGTAGTTATAATAAGATTTAATAACTTTAAAATATTAATAGCTATTGCTAAGTTTAGCAGCGCTTTTAAATTTATAATTAGTTTTTTTAATATAAATTTCCTTATATATAAAAAAGCTTTAAACTTAAACGCCTTAGCTTTATTATATAAAACCTTATATTTTATTGCTACTTTATTTTTATTTTAGTATAAAAGTATAAAAATTATACTATAGCTATAAACAACATTATAAGCTTAAATAGCTATAAAGCAACTAAAAAACGTTTTATATTATAAAAATAAAAATAATAAGATTTTAGCATTGCTATACTTAAAGTTTACTATATTAATAATAAATACTAGTTAGCAAAAAATCTAAAAAATACTTAGTATAAAAGTTAATAAATAATATTAAAAAACAAAATAAATAAAGTTAATAATAAAGTAACTATAAAAATTTAATTTTTTATACTAGTATATTTAGCGTATTAACGCGTAAAAAAAACTATATATATTATTATTTATAATATAAATAATAAATTTATTATATAAACTATATAAAAAATAAGTTATTTATACTATAAAAAAATATATTATAAAGCTAATTTGCTAATTTATATATAAGCTATATAGCTATAGCTAATATAAATTTTTTTTTTTTTTAAAAAAAAGGTTACTTACTTTTTTTAACCTTTTTAACTATATTTAAGCCTTGCTAACTAACTTTTTATTGCGTTTTTAAACAAATTAGCTAATTTTAAAACTTATAAACTAATTTTTTATAATATTACGCGTTAATATACTTTATAGCGCTTTTATTGCTTATTTACTAGCTTTAAAGCTATAGCTTAGCTTTTTTTTAGCCTTTATTATTATTTTTATTTTTATTATTTATTTAATATCTTTATTTTTTTTTTAATAACTTATAAGCTTAAAAGCTAAATTTAGCAGTTTTTAGTTTAAATATACCTTATTAAGTTAATTTTAATTAGCTTATATACGTTATTTATAATATTATTTTTATTATTATAAAAATATAAAAAGTATAATTATTAGTTTTAAAGCTTAGTACTATAATATAAATAAATTTGCTTTGCTTTTATTAAAAAGTATTACTATACTATAATTATTATAAAGTTTATTTGTTTACTTAATTTTTGCTAATATAATAACTATTAATAAAGCAATAAAACTTTTTAACTAACTAGCTAACTATAGCGTTAAAGTTAGCTTTATTATTTTAATAATTTATTTAAATAATAAACCTAGCTAAGTTAAAACTAATAAAATTAATAAATAAATAAAACTAAAAAAAGTATTATTACTATTATAGCAAACTATTTATTAAAAGCTTAAAAATAAACTAAAAAAAATATTATTACTATTATAGCAAACTATTTTAAAAGTTTAAAAGGTTTTTTATACTTTTAAACTTTTAAAAAATAGTTTATTATAATAGTAATAATACTTTTTTTAATTTGCTTTTAAGCTTTTAATAAATAATTTACTATAATAATAATAATATTTTTTTTAGTTTTATTTATTTATTAATCTAATTAACTTTAATACTACGCTAGCTATATTATTTAAGCAAAAATTAGCAATTTTAGCAGCTTTAGCAGCTTTAGCTAAAAAAAACTAAAAAGTTTTTAAGCTAGCTACTTTAGTAGCTGCTTTGCTTATGCTTTATAGCTAGCTACTAGTATAGCTATAGCTGCTAAAGCTGCTTAGTAGTATTAAAAAATATAAAAATAGTAAAAAAAGTTAAAATATAATAAAGTTAAAAATAAAATAAATATAGTAAAAGTAAATAAATAAATAAAAAATATAATTTTAAATAAAAAAAAATTAGTATGCTATAAAATAAGTAACCTTACTTACTTACTTACTTACTTTACTTATATATATATACGCGCTTTTTATTATTACTTATATATATATACTATTATTATTATTACTATAATTTTTAAATAGCTTTAAAAATAAGCTTATAATAGCTAATTTAAATATATTTTATGTTTATAAAGTATTAATTTATACTTAATTATAAAAGTAACTATAATACTAAATATAAAGCGTTATATTTAAATATAAAGTACTAAATAGCTTTATTATTATTAAATATTAGCAGCAGTAACTTAAGCAATACTTAGGTTTATTAATTTTAAGTTACTTATTTTTCTAAGTACTAGTATATAGCTAACCTTGTTTAGATCTGCATATAAAATAGATAGCGTAATAAACTATTGCAGCCTAAGTAGAGAACTTCTTAGATATAGGAATTTTTTAAGGTAGACGTAGGTAGGCTACTCTATTTGACCATAGGGGACGCCTCACCGTTTGTTCAGCAGCTGTGGGGAGTAATTTCTACGGTGGTGGTGGTAGTGGTTTTTGCCGGACTCCTCGATTTAGAGAAGCAGGCGACAGGTGGAAATCGTCTCGTGATTTTTTTTTACCTTTGCGGACAGACAAAAAATTTCTTCACAAGGAGATGCCGTTTCTAGAGTATTAAACAACCCGATTGGTGGCAGCGGCGCAAGACAAAGACAACTCCAAAATAGAGCGGACGCGCGGGTGCATCCGCCCCAAGAGTTAACTTAACGGGCTTGCACCTTTAGACTACGCCACATTTTACCTACAGTGGGAAAGGAGACGGTGACAAGCCCCCTTTACAGAAATGAGATCATTTTTGACAAGAAACGACCAAGACAATTTTTGTGTGTGTCAAAATGATAATTTCTAGCCGCCCAGAGGGAGGCTGGTGTATTTTCTTTCTCACCGCAAGTTGGGTTACGAATAGGCAATAAGCTGCGTTGAGCATCGCTTTGTCCGATCTGAGGCTGTCTCGGCATAATGACTGGTCCGTCAGCTTTCTTCGGGGCTGAGTACCTGACCAAGGATATTCGTATGTGGGATAATAAGACAGGGGGGGCGGGGGAGATGAAATGACAAGGAACAGCTTTCTTTGGAAAATTCCAGACTATTTCCCTCTCCGGCGATCCTAACGTGCTGGTGTGCGGGGTGACAGTCTGGGGAGCCCGGTCGCCCATCTCACCATGTCTTGCTCCCGATTCGCTCGCTTGAAGGCAACCCCATGGAAGTTGCTTTTTTTGGCTGCCTAGCTGACATTTTTCTGACGCTTGTGGTTTTTTTTGGAGTGATACATACGGTACGGTACATATTCAAGCAAAATGTTACATGTAACGTAATGCCCCTTATCATAACCCCCCCCCTATCTTACAGTAAGTGCTAATCTTTTACTTTACACCGTAGATCTTGATAAGCAACAAGACGTTTCACGTCAATGACCTTTTTGGGGGGAATATGTGTAGGCACAACTGCTAGGCAAGCGGATTCACTGCCTCCCTCCTTAATGTACGTTAGGCAACCACGGTCCACCAGCCTTGCAAACACAAAGTCTGGCCAGGACTGATAGTTAGACGCTAACATACTCGTAGAGAGAGGCCCGAGGAAAAATAATGTCCCTAGACCCTCATGACTGTCTACAAGTAGGAGGTAGTCTTACGTGCTTGCTTGTGCTGTCTCGCTGGTCTCAGTCAGTACCGACATGACTCGTGGGTATCGGTGCGACATATGTGGGGGAGAAAGGCGATCTTTGCATCACGATCGAAGAAGAGGAATGGACAAAAAGACCAAGCGCAAGATGACACGCGTCGTCTTCCTTGGGTTTGAGAAGTAGGTACCGTATGTACCTGCTTGAATATCGCTAGGACGAGAAACCCCAAGGTACTTGGACGGGGCCGTGCAAATACTTTGAATGACCTATACGCACAGTACTGTGGATGTACCTTCCTCGGAGCTGCCACTGCCGACATACGTGTATATTTTCCCCCTTATCCAATCGCCCTGAAAGTCACTACAGGTTGTCGATTTCAAATCCTGCAAATACGTATCGGTAAACCTGTCAACGCAACAACACTTGGGTGAACTTCCTTTTTGCATTCCCCAGCGCTCCAGGTAGGTATACCGTACAACCACCTGATCTACGAGTAGGTACACAGACTATTATACGTATTTGTCTGTTCTGGCAAATTATTCTTACATATCACCTGAATAGTCTGACCCTAGATAAGGCAAGTTCAGGCTACGCTGGCCCTGGAAACCCACGCCAAGAAATCCCGTAATCTGGTGATACGTGGGGGTTGTTGCGTCCATTCCAGGGGGCCACGATTCACAGTTGATACAGTCGAAAGCCCTTGCTTTATTTGTCAGGTCTGTAAGAGGTAAGGAGCTACCAACCTACTTTCGTTGTAAAACGAAACCAAATCGGCAATCGCAGGCGTTCACCCACTGCGTCTCTCTTTCTTCCTGGATGATATTGCTGACGGTACGTGGCCTGTATGACAATTAAGGACCATGAACTGCCTGGTACCAATCCTGACAATTCTGTTGCCTGCAGCTCTCCGCTGTACAAAGTGCACGCGTACGTGTCCATAAAGGGAGTGAGGGACAAGGCATCAAAAGTATACTCGCAGGTAATCTCTCCATCTGCCTGGCTAGACCACCTATCGTCCAATCTTCTCTGCATGGTACTTTTTACCCCATACTTGTCATCTGTATCGATTCGTACAAGTATCACTTTGTCTCCTCACTGGCATATCCTATAATAAATAATACAGACAGTTGTCTGTGCCTGACAGAGCTACTTCTTAGCAACCAACGTATTGTCCCCAGGTACAGGGCTTGGTGATTCGGCAGCCTAGCCGTATCCCCTACCCCTTCCGGCCATCCGCTGTGGTCCATCAGTCTGACCGCTTGTCCCAGCGACTATGATTTCCCGGTGTTACACCGCAGTCGAAACCTAATGCTCGATGCCACGGAGGTGAAACTGCTGGAACACCTGCACTACGAATGGTAGGATTTGGCACGTACCGCCCAACCCACAACATTGCTTGACCAACGTCACTACGTGCAGTACGCTGGTAAAGTCTAGACTCTGCGTGTCTACCAAACTTTTGACTGGGCTGCGGGAACTATACCCCGGCGCCCAGACCTAGCATCTTGGCACGTCATCAAGCGAGACGACAGGCATGCACCTGCAGGCTTAGGTCTCGGTGGCTTGGTCGGATTGATGGCGCACTACCTGTGACATCGGAATTTCGGTAGGGTCATCCGGGCCACCGTTGCGGACAGTAATGTCTCTGTCGAACAAATCCTCAGTCTGCGTGTGCTTTTCTGACGCCGACCAGAGGAATTTTGCCAACAGTATACGCGTGTTATCGTGGCCTTTTGGTCCACGATGTTGACTCAGCAGGGGTATGCCTCGAACGCGGACACCGGAAAGCAGGCACCCACCAACTACCGTATCCGAGGCCATGGGCGCTCTGAAATCTTGTGTTAATTGCGCCTCGAGTTGCCCCTGTGTCCTTCCGAATACGGCCATAGGTGTTTACAATGATGCGGTAAGGAGTCGTGCATCTGCTCGAGACTGGGCGATTAACAGAATCCTGCCTGGCATAGTGCCTGGCGAACTGCCTCCACACTTCAGCTGCGAAGCGCATGGAAATGTTTTTTGGACTCAAGGGTCCTTGTCGGGAACGTATTCTTATTCTCGGTGAGAAGAAATATGGGGTGCACCCCGGACGAGAGCGTCATTGCGCCATCTCATCCTGCGATAGTGGGTTGGCGCTGAGCGGATGAAGTCAGCGCAGCCCGCCCGAGGCATTCCAGCCCACCAGTGCTCGTGAAAGGTGACGGAAGCTACGACGAGAAGATAGCCTGATTCGGTTGCGCCCCGATGGCTTACACACTACCATGCGTTGGACAGCTCTGGCTCACGTAAAGACGTGAAGTAGGTTCATGTACGGGGGGAGAATAATAGACGCTGTCTTATCTCTATGCTTTCTAACCTGGCTATGTTATTCGGTTCGAGCCGGTGCACCTGCCGTATGGCCCCTCTTTGAATACCATGGCGGCGCGGAGCTACTCACGTTGGAGGAAAGAGAGTGTTGCTTTGGTACATGTTGACATGTATATGAAGGATACATGCAACACGACCCAACCACCATAATCCGCAGCAGGTTCTGGATGCCATAAAATACATGGGCAAGAGCATACAGTGGGTCGAGGTTTCATGGAGGGATTGTTCTGAGTACGCAGTGGACTGCCTGCTACCCCTAGCAGCATGCTACCAACAGATGTTGAACGTGGAAAGACGCCGGGACGTAGACCAACGGATAGCCGATGTGGTCTCGTACTGTGAGGGCTATTGTTACAGCCGTAACAGGGTCCGGGGGGGGGTTTCGGGATGATATTTCCTTTGGAGTCTGGACTCATAACATCTTCCCTGCCCACCGGCCTGCGCTTCAGGCCCTCGCTACCTTTTCGGTTGGAGAGCACTTGCAATATGAACCCCGACGAGTCGAAAGAGCCAGTCTCAAGCCGAGGGGGATGAAAGCCAGCTAAGGCCTCCGTTGGCGCTTAAGGTTCGAAGACGGGAGGCCACTTAATACGCAAACCTTCCTTCCGTCCAAGAGGCACATGTGCATAGAGCGCTGCCCTACTTTGTCGTTTCCATGACTGATCCAGTTTCGGGGACATGTCGCTCAAACATACGTTGGTTTGGAAAAGACCGACTTCTTGGCCCATCATCCTGTCCGCCGTGCTTAGCGTACAGGCAGAATAGAGAAGGCACAAAAATAAAAAGCTACTAAGATTAGAGGTATGTTATCTTTGTAACAGTTTAGCCTCGCTGCTCCTAACAGGATAGGAGATGTAGTATCGCCACAGGCACTACCGACATTTACCTCCATGTGGACACAGTACGGCTGCGACGGTATAAAGCGCGGTGAGATTGCGCATTGGCATACATCAGGGGGCTCTGGGTTTACCTAAGGCTTCATTTGTGCCAGATATACAATGGAAATAAAGCAATCAAGCAGCCCTGAGGATCCGGGGCCGAATGAGCATTGAGCCGCTTATGGCTGCCCGATTCATGCTCGATCGACACGAAAGGTCGTAGAAGGCACTGCAACGCCGTATACTCCGACAGCCTTGGATAAGGACGAGGGTATCTGGATCGATGATGGTTCTTTATGTCCCATTCGGTGGTAGGTCCGAAGCCGTGGTGTTTTTAACTTTATCCTACCTTCACTCTCTTGCGACGCTACGCAGCGCGTCTCGTTCCCGGATGGCACAATGGGCACAATGGCACTTTGTCCGCCGGGCCTGGGATCTGTATCTACAAAGATCTCTTGATAGGCTGAGATCCCTTGCTTTGGTGCTGGTTGCATTGCTAAATTTCACATGCCTTTCCGATCGATCTTTTTGGTCAAGGTATCCATCTCCATCGTATATCCTGTTGCTCTATAACCCTTCCCGCAGATGGGCCGATCATATTAGCCTCTAGACCTGCAGTTGCCCTGAGGGGAAGCCTGTCGATGTCGTATTAGCTGCATCACCCCTACCTCCCTCCCAGGAAATCCTCTCGGCCAGACATGGCGGGCATTAGTGTCGGGAAATATTATGAGGGGATGTAGGAGAGGACCTGATTATCACGCAATAGGGTCGTCTCCCTCTCCGCCCACACCTGCCGGGAGCCCTTGCTTTCCGAGCAGACTATAGAACTATCCGCCCTTCTCCTTCTGCAGTGTAACCATTCCAGTTATGAATGCCGAATCTCTCGCGACGTGTTCTGCCAAGATTCTTAGCCGCGGCCTTACCTTGGCATACGCCTGCCTCGACTCTAGCACATCCTAGAACTGGCGATAATCCGTCTTTCATACTCTACTGGCTCCTTACTTCACCTAGCCTAGGGGAACAGCTAAGTATTCAGTCCGCGATATCACCCACACTTGAACGATTGGCCTGGATGACAAGCTTGACAGCGTAGATAGTAGGTATAGAAACCAAGCCGTAGATTTAAGAAAGGTATTCCAACTCTTGTATTTCAGTATTCACCGCCCTGCGGGTTTTCTCATGCACCTACACGTACCAGGAAATGCATCGCTTTAGTCTGTTATGGTTCGCACGGCACGGCATACCACCGGAGCCCACCCATCCCTTTCGCCTCACTCGGCGCGGGATCGCAAAGTTGGGGACTGCGGGATCTCACGTCGCCCAGGGGAAAGCTAGACGGGTTCGCACATGGTGTGTGCGTGCGTGCGTGCGTGCGTGTGTGTGTTAGGAATGACCGGATATGTTTGGGTAGTCTTAACCGACTTTTTACCCTTGCTTTTACTCTTCTCTCCTCTCTTCTCTTCTCTTTTACAAGTAAACCTACGGCCGACGTCGGCCATGCTTTCTTCCTCTCATACAAGAGAGGGTATTGATATTGTAAAAGGAGGTAAATAAGTAAATAAACCTAAATAGGGTCTTGGACACTCGAAAAAGTTCTTCAACCTCTTGAAAACAGCCGTTTAAGACAGTGATACGTAAAATCGCAACAAACTTACCTAGGTTACGTAGCTTAACTATAAAAGTCGAAACTCACAAGTCACTGTAAATCCAACAAGTACTCGTAGTCACGTATTAATATAGCCTTGAATATTGATAATACCATTCATTTCTCATAAAAACGTAACACGTGCAAATATAGACCGTAGCTAATCTAGCTATCCGAAATACCAACCGAGACAACCTCCCGTGTCTCCAGGTCCCGTAAATAAGATCGGCTGCGAATAAAATCAACGATGTGGTGCCCCGTGACGGCAGCCGCGCATTGCGATTAAAGCGGTGATATAGCCCTTTAGCAACAAGAAAATGGCAGAATTGCAAGATTAAGATGTGAAAGCCCAACGCAAATTTCGTAAAAAAAAAAAAAGGGCAGAGATTAGCCCTGATCCGCCTCAATTCCGGCACAAAGCGGAAGAGGCAGATTCGTCTGTTACGTTTTCGGCGTCTCATTCCCCGGGATCTTCGGGGCTGGCAAGATGCTCATGAAAGCTGATAAACTCTCCAGAGGTTGGGTTCAAGCGCGGTAAGAGCCAATCATTTAAGATATTCCAAAGTGTTAGTCTTGGTAAGACGCATCCGAGTCGTCTTCTTCGTCGTCCGCCTGGTTGCCACCGTCTTTATCATTATCAGACTGGTCAGATTCGTCGTCATCTATACCCTTGTCGCCACCCATCAGGTAAATCTTCTCTTCCCTGGTTAGTGGCTTGGGCTTACGACCTTCCTTCATCGCCACCTTGATTTCTGCTTCCTTCTTCTCCTGGAGGCGATGGATTCGCTCGTCGATAGAGTCCCAGGCGAAAAGGCGGACAAGGTATGTCTCTTTTAGCTGTCCGTGGCGCTTTACCCGCGCAAAGGCTTGAAACTCGCCGGCCATATTCCACCAAGGCGTCGTGATTATGACTCTGTTGGCCACAGTGACGTTTAGCCCAACACTACCGGCATTCATCCCGGCGAGCTGGCGGATTGATTAGCTCCCGAGTTCCAATCCTACAAACTGATAGTGATAAGAAGGAAAGAAGAAGAAGAAGAAGAACAAAACAGTGGACGTACCATGACCTTAACTTCGGGTTCGTTTCTAAATGTCTCGAGGTTCATTGCCCTATCTCCAACCGATACACCCCCATTGTAATAGACAAAGTTGATGTTCGCCTCGTTTAGCATGCGTCCCAAGACCCTAGCGGTTGCAATCCACTCCATGAAAACGACAATCTTGTCGTCTGGCGCCTCCTTTTGCCACGTCGACACTTGGTCCAAGGTCGCTTCAGTCTTCGTACTTTTCATAATTTGCCGCATATTGTCACATTCGCGCAACCAACGGCCGGTCCATCCACTCATTGCCGGTTGTACGCCGTTGAAATCGTCACCCGGGGACCGTTTTCTCATCTTTCTATGCGGGATGGAAGATACCAACTGTCCATCAATCGTGATAGTATCTTCCGTAGTATTGCCGACCCCTGATCTGACTGACCTGTTTGTTGCTCTTTCAAAAGGGTGGTGGGTATTATAACGGACTGCTGTTCGGTCACACCTTGGGCACGCGCTGGTTGTCTTTCCGAGGCTGGCAACCTCGTCGACATATTGTTTCCAGCACCTGCCGCAGAGTTTATCTTGGCACTGTGACATGTCAGAAAATGAATCCAACTCTAGAATATAATATAGGGCTTTACCTCAAGTGTTATGAGCCCTTCTGTTCTGTAGCACTGAATACATCCATCCGTACCGTGGGCGGTCAAGAGATCTTGTAAGAACGCGATGATGTCGTGCGCCGCATCTGGTGTGTCAGGCTCCTGCTTAAGACCGGGGGTGTGGGTATCCCATTCGTCTTCGGTTTTGATTTTGCTTTGAGTGAGGCAAGACAGCGATTGTTTGTTTTCTTGTAGCGCTTCGATCAAGTCTTCCAACTCTTCTTTTTTCATGAGGTCCCTGAGGGAGCATTCTAGGAGAAAGGGATGATCAACCGCTTGTCTCTCTCGCGTTACGCGGACGTAATAGTTTGACCTAGGCCCTTCTTCATCGTTATCGGCCTCTGACTGTTCCTTTTCTTCCGTCTCCTCTTCTTCCTGTTCCCCTGGAGGGCCCTGTTCATCCTCTCTTCGGAGTAGGGCCTTCTCTAGATGTCTGGTACAATGTCAGTGTGGGCCAGTACATGCTCTTTTCCAAACGTACCTGAAGATTATTCTTTCCTCGTTGGTTATGGAGAGCATTTTATCCGAGAAGTGGGATGGCGGAAGTTTGCACACCTCTCTTCCCATGAAGGTTTGGCCAATTTCACTAGGTTAACATGGACGGTCAGGACTCAGGACACAAATACGACAACGGTGGCTACACCTGGGAAGTCACGCACCGGCGAAGCATTCTCTGCGCTAGGATCTGCATGACGCGGTCTCGGCCCGTATACTTCCCCGTCCTAGGTTAGAAATCGTATATAACCTCATGAGCAGGAGACGAGGTTCCAAGATACCTACCGATTCTAGCGGGCCCCATTTCGCTGCGAATTGCTCTTTGTTTTCCTTCCAATCAATGTCAAGGAATCGGAAGTATGGTATGCATTCTACAACATTTTGTCAGTATAAATATCATACCAAAGTAAGTAGTATGTCGGGACTGTTCACCTTCAATGCGGTTACGAAGGGGGGTTCCTGAGAGCACCCATTTTAGCGTGGCCTTGAGCTCGGCACAGGCGATGGAAGCTGTCATCAGGTTAGCCTTTACACTTTCCATGTTTATTTATGCTCGGCGACGCATGGCCATACTCTTCCCACGCATGTTTTTGATGTTGTCGCCTTCGTCTAAGATGATGCGGTAGAACTCGACTTGGAACAGAGCAGCCTTTTGGCGGTTGGGCAGGTTGTATTCCCGTTGCACTTGCGAATACGTCACGAGCCTGTACATAATTAGTAACGGATGAGTGTGTAGACACTTGACTGTGACCAAACATACACATAAGGAGTGGTTGAGAGTGTCCGGGGCGGCGTCTTTCCCCCACCGACGTATTTGTAGATGTTCCAATCGACCTTCTCATGATCGATGTCGGTATGGCGCAGCAGTTCATCCTTCCACTGCTGAATGAGTCCCTGATTAGGAACCACGATGAGGGTAGCACCGCGATCCTCTTGTAATGCTTTCCTACTGGGTCGGTGGCTGACCATACAGGCTATCGACTGTACCGTCTTTCCGATGCCCATGTCGTCGGCAATGATCCCACCCCGACATCCACCCCTTGTTCTCTCTCGGCGCACCATAAAACCTGCTCCCACCACCTGGTAGTCTCTTATAGGCGTCTTCATCCCTTCAACCTGATATAAGTGGTTGGTGCAGTTTTCTTCTGCCCCGACAACTTTGAGCTCGGGTTTGAAGCATGAGAGTGCTTCTTCTAGTTGCACTTCGTCGCGCTTTCTCTGCTCTTCCGTATTCTCCCGTGACTGGTGCTCGGCTCGAGACCCAAGATCGAAAATATTGGCAAACTGGTTTGTCAACTGAGCTTTCAGGTTCATGAGCTTCTTCTTCCCCAATTTGCCTGGTTGCCGTCTTTTCATCGCTCTTTTCGTACAAACACCCGGCGTCGTGCGCTTCCTCTTGGTGGCGGCTTCCGCTTTGGTTGGGACAGGCGATACTCTGCGCCTCGGGCCGTCCCTTCCCGGTCTGAAGCTTCTCATCATCTTTATACCACCCGTGTTGGAATTACTATCGTGAAAGAGCCTGAGATCAAGCGATTCATCCGCACTTGCAATCTGTGTAGAATATCAGAAGATAGCGCAAGCCCTCTCTAAAGAGTGATTAATGTGCACGAAGGCTCAGTTTGTCATGAGCATGCGTTCTGAACGAGCGTTAGCCCTATCCAAGTAGCCGAAAATGAATCAACATGGGAAATCGCGTAGTAGAACAGGAACCCGCCGCGGCTTAGCGATGACACGACCGGTGTAATCCGGGACTCGCTATTCAACGAGTCTGTCGTGAGGCAGGAAGAGGGATGGGCGATGAGAATATGTGAACGGCAAAGTCGGAATTAAACTTGTAATTGGGAGAAAGAATGAAGAAAGTAGACCACCTTCATGGAGTAGGGCATAGAGAAACCGTATTTGGGACGTGGGGTTGGAGAGCCAGAGTGCTGCAGATGTACAGGTACCAATGAGAAAGTGGATGTGCCTACATGGATGGGTGAGAGGTAAAGGAAAGAAAGCTTGCCTTGCTGTAACGCCAATTAGGCGGCTTTCTAGACGATGTTGTAGGAGGGAGGATTAGAAGAAAACAAGTCACCTGGTGTGGGCGAGTAATGAAAATAGGTAGATACCTTCACGAGTAGGTATATGGATATATGCGAGGATGAGAGGGAAATGAAAGGAAGTCACTTGCCCTTGCAGTACTCCCTAGTTATGTGGGTGGTGCAGGAATAGTAGCGGGAGATGATGTAGAAGTATGAGAAGACGACGAGTTGCCTACCGTGAAATAGTAGCGATGATACGGGGGATGTAGAGGCTCAAGAGGATGAGCTTTTCACTCTGTCTCGGGCGTGAATGTTGAAATGTGCAAGTCAATGGGTAGGTTTTGATTAAGAGGCACCTCCAAGAGTAGGTGCATAGGTATATGGGTATTTATGAGGAAGAAAAGAGAAGAGAAGGAAAATAGCTACTTGCCTGCGCGTTGTCGTAATGCTCTCCCAATAAAGTTGATGATGCGGGAATAATAGCGTGAGATGTTGTAGAAGTATTAGAAGACGGTAGGTCGCCTGCGGTGAAAGAGTAGTGATGATACGTAGAGGTTTGAGAGGACACCCAAGTCTCGGATGTGAAGGTTTAGAAATGTGCAAGTAGGTGAATGGTATGGGGATGAAGATGTATGGGCAAAGTAAGGTGCGAGATGCACTTGCTCATGAATGATGATAACTGTTATGGTAAAAATAGCCACCAAACCAATAAGATGTTGTAAGGTGTTACCAAAGTTCATGCTCTGCCTCAAATCACCCTCGCCGTAGCCATGAGTGTTGCCGAGTGGTAGGTAAATGTAGGTATGTGGTAGATAGAGGTCCCGACTCCCACGTGACTTTCGGCAGCCGAGTGTTGTCAAGGGGAGAAGACCTACCCATGTAGCAAGATAATGTATGTTAGTCCGGACGCCCTGAATGATGTACCCCCCGTCCTATTATATGCACACATGTACCTTAAGATGTAGGTACATGTAGGGTATTATCGTGACATTCGAGCCTCAAATGTACTATCAGGAAAAATACGTCATGTATATAGTTTACCCGTCGCTTTAAGTTGTATACTTTATGTACATGTATCTTTGGCGTCATTAAGATTGCATGTTCGTTAAGGTCATTTTCTGAGGAAGGCACCACCGGTTGGCAGTACCTACCAGTGTAGTCAGGAACGTGAGGAAAGCACGTTCGGTCTAAGGGCGGCGTGACTACCCAATGAGCCTACATCTGTTACCGGCAGTCGTAGGTGAAGCGTAGGTCAAGCAACTGTCCAGGGCGGGTGATGTATATCGGGCGGCAAACGACGGTTTCCGAATACGGCCGCCCCTCCGCCGGTTGATGGCTCGTTCACTCGGCAAAGGACCCTTCGGCAGACTTCCCAGCCGGTATTTGTGGTAAGAGCATCTGGGAGCTGCTCTCAACTTTTACGAATTCCATAATTGACCTACTGTGACCTTTTTTCCTGGCTCGCCCTTGACGGTAGACGGATAGGGCGGACCGAGGCCTTCGAGACATGTTCCCTTGCCCTCAACACATCAGCATAGGTACGCATAGATCCACATAAACGCATCGAGGTCAACAACTTTCATGTATATTATATTAGTCCAAGACCATCTCATCACAGCGTAGTGGCGTCGTGACATGGCTCCTAGCTCTATGCTTTTGCCGACACAAGCATTCGGTGGTATTCCTTATAACGCCGTTTCTTTCATCCATCATACCCACAACAAATGGGGTAATAACATCAAATCTTATATACCAGTTCACCGTCCGTATACCTAGACGTATGTCAGAATTTTGCTTGTTAAAGTTGGGTTGTCAAGACCATCATGACACTTACATAATCTGGTTTGCATCATCCATTCTCTTGAGTGCCGCGATGGCTTCTTCACGGGAGAACACGGCGCCTCGCCCTCCTAGTCGTGTATTAACTGCTTCTATCACATCGTTGACAGTCGCTGAGTCGTCCTCAAACAGATCTGTGTTGAGAAGCTGTCCGAGTGCAGTACGGAATGTAACGAGTCTTTCAGATGTGATAGGCACCTCAAGGCTGAGACTAGCGGTGCCGTCAGCAAGTTCGGCATCCTCTTGCGTGTCCTCTTCTTGAGTCTCTAGCTGCGAGGCAGGTATGGAAGATGCAAATGAGAACTGGGACGTTGTCGGTGCATTTGACGAGCTTGCACCACTCCGGCCTGTGCGGTTGGAACGACGGGGAGTGGCGTTATAGATGTCTTCCTCTTCCTCTTCTTCCTGCTCGGCCTCGGGGGCATCTGCCTTTCTCCGACTGGAAGCGCCATTCGTGCGACTTCCATTAATGGCAGGTTGACTGGGGCCAGTCTTCCGTGCGGAACGACTGGCGCTGGGGCGTGTGGTAGAGCCCCTAAAAGGAGTATCGCCATCATTGTCATCCGAGCTCTCTTCGCTAGACGAGTCCGACTCGACTTGCCGTGTTCGCCTGCGCTTCTTTCTTGACTCGTCTTCGACAACTTCTTTGAATAAGGCAAATCGTAAGATCGATTCGGCGGCTAAGGCGTCTCGTTCCTCCACCCTGTTTGAAAGTCTAGACTTGGCATGTGCTGTCGCTAGACGGATCAAGGTTTCCAGGGTACGGACAGTCAAGGGCGATGTTCTCCGCTGGTTGCCCTCCATTTCGTCGTTCCGAAGACCCACGTAGATGTCCGCAATACGGTCCGAGGCAGCCTGAGTGAGCACAGGCTTGATACGGGTTTTGCAGTATTGGATGTACTTCTTCATGAATGGAATGCTGAGGACCTCGTGGCGCTTGTTCGCGCCACGCCCCGACGTCAGAGTGACACCGGCATGCAACATGGAATCGTATTTTTCATATACATCAGTGGGCTTTTGCGTAACGTCTTGGCTCTGTAGGGACACACCAAGAGCCTGCGACGTGTTCTCGCGGACTGGTGCGCCCTCATCAGTGCCCGGTTGGCGATACCGGTGCATGCGCAGAACGTGCTCGGAGATTTGGCGGTCTCGGCTATCTTCGATATCATCTGTGACAACAAATAGAAGATCGAAACGCGAGAGGAGAGAGTCGGGAAGCGCGATGTTTTTATGGGGATCCTTGTGAGTATCGTATTGACCAAAAATCGGGTTGGCTGCCGCAATCACGCTGCATCGCGCGTTCAGAGACGTATGAATACCGGCCTTGGCAATTGTGACCGTCTGCTGTTCCATCACTTCGTGAATGGCGACTCGATCAATGTCCGACATCTTGTCAAACTCATCAATACAGACGACTCCTCGATCTGCCATGACCATGGCACCGGCCTCCAGCCTTCTCTCTCCTGTCTCCTTATCCGAGGTCACGGCTGCCGTCAGACCTACACCTGAGGAGCCGCGGCCTGTGGTGGCGATGGCCAATGGCGCTGTATTAAGAACGAATCGTAGCAGTTGCGATTTGGCCGTTGATGGATCACCAACCATCAAAATGTTGATGTCACCTCTCAGATGTGTACCATTTTCAAGGTTCTTCTCCATGCCACCCAAAAGCATTAACAAGATGGCCTTCTTAATGTAGTTATGGCCATATATACTAGGCGCCAACGACTGGGAAAGGAGGTCTAGGAGGTTTTTCTTCTTGGAGATCTTGTTGATGTTGCGGATATCGGTATCCGTAATAGTGGCAGTGGCCACCCCGCCGCTCGCTTTCGAAGAAAGTAGTACTATGTTGTTTGCCAGGATGACTGTCTTGAAGAGGGCACTGTTGTGGTTCGTATTTCTGTTACCGAGTGTTCTAAAAATACCCACAAGCTGGATCCTGTCGCCCGGTTTCACCCTATCGACGAGATCATCGTCCAGCACGACATCAACGCCACGAGGAAGCTGTCCAGCAGGTGCTCGTTCAGGCATTTCTTGTATGGAGATGGTCTGGTGGTCTCTGTATGTGCAGAAACCGTATTCGGTGAGGAGCGGATTGCCCTCGTCGTCTTCTTGAGGGTAGACGCTCGACGTCGTGACACCGGTGGTCATGGTTTGGTCGCGATATTCGCGGTAGTGAAATATGTTTTTCTTTTCGTTGTAATGGACACTTCTCACTACTTTCGGCCGTATAAGAGAACATCTGGTGACGATGCCTTCGATCGAAACCATATGGTTTAGGTGATTGGACGATATCGTCCTGGGATTGCAGGCGTTGAGACCAAAGCTACCAGCCCAGGCACAATAATACAGCACATCCTCGCCTGTTTGGTCCGGGCGTGCTTGCGGAATGGTCTCGACGACTTTCTTAAGCGCATAGTTGAAGGCAAGGGTGAAGTCGAAGGGATCGAAGAGCAAGCCCTCGGCCATTTCGGGATTATGATCGCGCACATGGTCTAGGTTAACAACGAGCCGTCTCTGGTTTTTCTGGAGCATAAGGATAATGTCGGACCGGTAGCTCCTCGCATGTTGGTCGTCTACCACAAGGGCACGGGAGTCAGCGACGTCGATAGTATGTTGAATAAGTCCAGTCACTTACGAGGGTCGAGGAACTCCTCGGCCAAGCGAACGCGTTCCTTGGCCGCCTCATCTCTAAGCATAAAACTGTCCATGATTCCCTCAGGTTTGCTTCTTGATTGCCTTGATGGCTTTCTTGAGGTAGTCGGAGAACAAGGAAGCAACTCTGTTTTGGAGTTCACTTCGAGGGTACGAGCGCCGAAAAGTTGGGAGATGGGCTCACAGAAGTGGGGGGTGGTACCTAAACAGTGCAGAAGAGGAAAAACGGTCAAGCGTGTCTTTCCCCTGACCGCGTTTCGCGACACCGCGTCTCTATTAATCAATTAAAACACCCTCTTTAGGAAAGGCGTTGGTACCGACTATCTCCGTTCCCACAACAGACTTCAATAAATACATTCTAACGCTAATAAGTCATAAGCTGCCTCAATATATGGTATATGCCTCTTCCAGGTATAGATTAGAAGATGGGGCTTAGTTATGTAAGTAGCAGGAGTGCCTAATATAGTCTAACCTAATGTGGGTGGTTCTGTTACTGTGTTGACTCACTGTTGTCACCTCACAGAGTCGGTTTCCACCATAGGTAGAACCAAGCCACCACCATTTTCGTAGACACCCAAAGCGGACGACCAGTTCAAGCCAAGTACCTGGTAGGCCATATATTACTAGGTTCGTAAACTACCTACATGGATGAATCATCATGGTTCATGCCGTGTTAGTCATACCAGAGGGTGCCTCTTTCAGCTGCACATGGTCCATTTCATGTCTGTATCGAAGCTGAAGAGAAGAAGGTAGGTAATCACTCGGTCTCCATCTGTTGGCGTAGGATATTATATGCTAGGACTATATAGAAAACACTCAAGTATCAAGGATAGGACCCCTTCGACAGTGTACTGAATCTTTTATAGAAAGCCACGGGCAGTTTCCTATATAACAACTATTTCATCCTCGGCCTTCGTCCCTTATACCCTTGTTTCTTCGATAATCTCATTTCTATATTAACATCGTTTCTTTTGCACCATGGCGACCGAAGAAGCCACTCCACGGACAAACATCATAGCCCTAGATTCGTATGACACGGCGTTATGCATAATCCCTCCAAAGCATCTTTGGCCAAGATATGACAGTCTGAGGTTCCTATACGACAAGGCATATGAAAAATGGCCACCTCATATCAACCTTGTGTACCCATTCGTCCGAGTTGAGAGCTTGAAGAGTGCGGTATCACTTCTCGAGTCGAAGTTGGCAGACGCCTCATTAGCGCCTTTCGATGTCAGCCTTGACGGAGTTGATGTGTTCGCACACAAACATGACAATACGATTGTGTTGTGCGACAGCGACAAAAGGCGGGCGTCACGAATACAAGAATTGCGCAAGACGATTACAACGGCGCTGGGGCATACATCGACGTCGAATTACCGGATGCATCTGACTGTCGGGCAAAGTCAGGATATCGATGCTGCCCCTCATAAGTTCTTGTTGGACAAGGCAGCTTCGTTGCCCGCGACGGAGTGGTCTGTTGATAGGATCTATGTTTTAATTCGTGAGCGGATGCAAATTGATGGAAGCGCTTTTAGCCAGATGAAGATATGGGGGACGAGTAAGTTAAAACACCGACATTCATTGATTTATTCTTCTTGTTCACTGCGAGGTGGAAGGGATATCAAATTGTGGGTGGGAGAGTACATCAAAAGGGGGGCCGAAAGCTAATTCATTCTAGTCGACCTCACAAATTTCTCCGTATCCAGAGCTGACCCGCCCGAACATTTCAACGAGAGTAAACATGTACTTAGCACGACAACTCATACACCAGAAATAACAAAAGACGGCGAATCTCAAGTCAACTACCCATACACATTTTCAGCTAAAGGGAGATGGGTCTCGCATCAACCCACCTCAGCTCAAGCAGCCCCTGAGTCCGAGTCTGAACCCGATTCCTTAACGCTAGCAAGTTATAATGTCCTAGCAGAGTTTGAGCATCCACCTTCCGATGCTAGATATCCCTTGATTCTCAAGAATATCCTGCAGGAGTCGATTCTAGCGGATGTCTTGGTCTTAGAAGAAGTCACCGACCATTTCCTTTCCTTCATCTGCCGGGATGAAGACATCCGCAAACATTACCGGTATATCAGTCACGGGCCCCCTTATCAAGACGACATTCCACCGCTTCCGAGCCACTTGAATGTGGTGGTGCTTAGCAGATGGTCGTTCTCTTGGAAGTGGTTACCCTTTAACCGAAACCACAAGGGTTCCATGATTGTCGAATTCACCGATATCGGGAAACGAGCAGGAGATGTTTTCTTCCCTACTATTCTAGCTACCGTACATTTGACCCACGGACTCACAGACGGGGCAGTTACGGCGAAGAAACTTGAACTGCAAACACTCCTTACCCACTTATCACAGCAATACGACCCAAACCCCTGGATCCTTGCTGGCGATTTCAATATCACTACTAGCACTCAGACCATTGAAGCAGCTTTGAAGAAAAGGGCTATCTCGCCACAGACAGTGACGTATCTCAAGGGTATTGAGAATACACTAGCTGGTGCCGGGCTAGTAGATGCTTGGGCTTTTTCACGGGTGCAGTTTGGCGACCCCGAACAAGACTTTGGGCGCGAGTCGGAGATTTTCGAAGGAGAACAGGGTGCGACATTTGATCCCATGGTCAACGACCTAGCTGCGGAAATTGTCGGCAGCAGATTCAGTAACAGACCCCAGAGATACGACCGAATACTCTTAAAAGGAGAGGGGACACATGCCGTTACTGGCTTCAACTTATTCGGGCGCCGGCAAGGCTATCTACAAGATACAACGCCCAGACTCTCATATGCCAGTGACCACTGGGGAGTGAGGTGCTCCATGTCCATTCAAAAGGCCGGCGATAGTCCTGTCTCTGAAGCTATATCCAATCTCTCGGTCCCAGTACATATCCATCCAGCATCCCGTTCCCTGGACAACGTATCAGACCTCAGGGAATGCCTTCAAAGTTCAGGCATCTTTCCCTCCGCGGAAGAAGCCGCGAAACGGAAAGAGGCGTTCGTGTTACTGAAAAACGTGGTATTGGATGAAAACAACCCGGCAGCTCGGGGACAACCTATATTCGTTCTGACACCAGTTGGATCCTACGGGCTCGGCGTCTGGACAACATCATCGGATATCGACTGTCTCTGTATCGGACCCATCAGCTCGAGGACTTTCCTCGCCATAGCGACACGAAGGATTCGCAGGGCTGAGAACCGGGGCGTCCAACTCCGTAGGAGAGTAAACGCCCACTCAGGCATGATGCTCGAGCTGGAGGTCTTGGGTATCAAGATGGACCTCCACTATTGTTCTTCATCGATCATCGCCGAAACGTGGCCGTATGCCATGAGACTGCCCGCCTCTGATGCCGTTTTCTCCTTGCCGGCACAGACTCTATCGAAACTAAAGCCGGCAAGGGATATGTCCTACATCCGTAGCACTGTTCCGGATTATGCAGTATTCAAGACCGCTTATTACCTGATCAGGCAATGGGCAAAGCAACGCGGCATCTACGCCGCAAAGTTCGGACTGTTGAGCGGCATTCAGATTTCCATCTTATTGTCTCTAGTTTGTAAACTGGTCTCACATAGGGGAGAGCCGGTCTCGTTATCATCGGTTTTGGCCACCTTCTTCAACCATTACGCAGGCTTCGATTGGAGCACCCAGATGGCCTTTGATCCGTTCTTCCATAAACAACTACGTTATGTGCGGACAGCCAGGGAACCGATGGTCATTCTCGGGTTTCACCCTCCTGCTCTGAACACCGCCATGAATGCATCTCTGAACTCGGTCAGAACGATTGACCACGAATTCAAGAAAGCCAACACACTATTATCCCAAGATGGCATGACCTGGTCCGAGTTCATGAGTGCGGACCGAGGATATGATGACTTTCTATCAGCATTCAAGACTTTTGTCAGAATCGACGTCCATTTCTGGGGTGTCTCGCTAGCAAAGGGAAGCGGGTTCGTCGGCTGGCTCGAATCAAGATGCGTAATGCTTTTAGTCGGTAAGTCTTTCTCGTCACTTCTTGTACCTATATTTCTCTCCAATGGTGTACTAAGAAAATCTAATGTATAGATCTAAACCGACGTATTCCGAACCTCCACGCCCGCATATGGCCAACACGGTTCGTGGACCAAGAACTTTCCGAAAACGAATCGGATTATCAAGGCTATTACCTCATCGGCCTCGACGTACTAGATGATTCCATATCCAAAGACGACAGGAAAAACACACTGGGTTCCTTGCACACTGTTCTACAGGACTTCGAGCGACGGATACGGGGAGACGGGAAATATTTCGACTCCAACACCTCCTGGATGAGTGCATCACTAGTGAACAAGTCGGACCTCGGAACTTTACGCGCAGACGACCGTGAATGGGGAGACTATCCAGTCGGAGACGATCTTTCCGACGACGACGACGAGGAAGAGGATGACGAAGAAGAAGATGAACAGCTATATGATGATGAAGAAGGCACCACCAAGAAATCCAAATCCAAGACAAAGGAACTGCTCGTACCCACACGCCCGTCATATACAGGTAAATTCCGCTCTTCGGCAGATGTCATCAACAGGATACGTTGGGACCCGAACATGGACAGCGGCGACTACATGGTCGGGTACGAGGACCGGTTTCTAGGTGTGATGGAACGGGCCCTCGACGCATGGAAGGCGGAGCAGACGGACGAGGAATTCATCCCACAGCATCGGATCTTGTATTTCAAGCGGAAGAGCGACGGGATGATAGTATGGGACCGGAAAGAGAGACGGGATATAGTGTTTGGAAGCGGTGTGAGTACGGTACCTTGGGGACCTTTAGCCAACACCTGACCTATCAATAGCGTATTGTACGAGACAGCTACCTAGGTAGTCTAGGACCTAGGTTAGGTAAGTAGGTATAAACAACTGAAGCCGAAATGCGTGATATCACCTGACATGAATCTCATGCATGACATCCCGCCCTGTCCCTGTCCCTGTCCCTGTCCCTGTTCCTGCTGCCGAAATTCGGAATTTGATAATTAATTACCTGATATTACTTTCTGCGGCCCACCACCTGCACTCTCAAGTCCACTCCTACTCGTATACCTAGGTATACAATCCCACTGCCAAGCGCCAAAGTATCATATACCTCCCGGTACTTTGACCCCTCCCTACCCATGTGGTGGGGGGGGGGGGGGGGGGGGGCGGGGGGGGGGGGGGGGGGGGGGGGGGGGGGGGGGGGGGGGGGGGGGTGGGGGTGGGGGGGGGGGGTGGTTGGGGGGGGGTGTGGTGG
>MU401591.1:30728-54625 GCA_022579005.1 Poronia punctata
AAAACGTATACCCGGGTATAAAAACCCCCGGCCACCGGCCAAAGTAACAAATACCCCCCGGTACTTTGACCCCCCCCCCCCCCCCCCCTCCCCCCCCCCCCCCCCCCCTGATAAGAGGAGGAGTCTTTTCATATCTAAGATTTTAATGTCGTATTTGAGTCTAAATCTAAAACAACGGGACTTCCTTCTAGAAAAAGCCAAGCAATCGTCTTTTTTCTTCTATTCTTCTTTATTTTTATCCCAAGTCCACTCTTTGCCGTTGTTCTAGGTATTGCGACGTAATTAGCATGCATGCTCATTACGCCTTACGTTATAGGGTAGCTGTAGGACTAAAAGGGACTAGCTTGTTTTCTGTCTTTATATATGTAGCTATTATTTCGCGTTACTTTTTAGACCTAGATATCTAGCTATTTATTATATACCTAATATACTAAGTTATGCTTTTTAAAATACCTTTATAAAGCCGTAATTAATGCAAAGCCTTTAAAACCTAGTTAATGCGTTTATTTTGGCTAGACCTCTTTTAGTGTAAAGTTAGAGTGATTTTTAGAAATTTTTAATTTTTATTATAATAGTAATTTTGCTTAGATATAAGACTTATAAGAGCTTTTTTTTATAAGGCAGACTATATATAAAAAGTAAGAAGCTAGAAATTAACAATATGCTTATATATGTAGACGCGCTTAAGCTAAAAATATAGTAAGTTTTTATAACTACTAATAATTTAATTAAAAAAACAAAAATAAAACACTAGCTTACTTTAAACCTTAAGAACTATAAAAATTAGCTAAAAGCTTTAGTATAAAAATAACGTATTATAAAAAGGCCTTAAAAACAGCTAAGTTATTGCGGTTTAAAACTAAGCAATAAAAGCTGCACAAATTAAGCTATAAAGCTAAAACTATAAAATATAACCTAGCTAGCTTGCTACTTTTAGTTTAATAAAGCTATAAAACTACGACTTAAAAAATACTTTTAGCAGTAATTTAAAAAAACTAAAAATATAAAGGGGCTAGAAAAAAACTAAAAAATAAATAGCTAAAAAACTAAAAAAACTAGAAAATAAGCAGCTAAAAAACTAAAAAAACTAAAAAACTAAAAAGATTTAAATATTATAATAAATAAAAAAAGGTAGCGTATTTTATAAGGTATAAAAAGGGTTTGCTATACTTAAAGCTGCGTATATACAAGCTAGCAGCTAAAAACTAAGACAACCTAAAAATTAGACCTTTAATAAAAACCTTAAAAATTAATAGCTTGCTTAAGCAAAAACCTTTAAAATCTTAATTAAATATAAATATTAGCTAATACCTTTTTATTATATTTTTTCTTTTTTTAGTTAATACTAGCTTTTTAATACATTTACACTTTATTATTTTAGCTTATATTATTTTATATAGTTTTCTTTATTTAATACGTTGCTTTTTATAAAACTTTATAGTTTTATAAATAAAAACTATAATTTAAGCTGCTATTTTGTACTACTTAAACCTTTTGTTTTAAAACAATACTAAAACAGTTTACTAAACTTTACTTTTACTTAAAAAGCAATATTTTTAACTGTTTGCCTATACTTAGCTAGCTTTATTTTGTTTTTTATTGTTAACTTAAAGCTTAGAGCTTTTAAGTTAGCTAGGACTTTTACTTTGCTATTACTTTTTAGCTAAAAACCTATTTTAATTTTTACTTTTAATACTTTAACTATAAGCTATAAAAACTTAATTTTAGTTTTTACTAACTATTTTGCTACCTTTTTATATAACCTTTATATTTTTTAGCAATATATAACTTACTTTAACCTTTTAAAGCGTCTTAACCTTTTTTTTAACAGCACTAAAGTAATAAACTAGCTTAAAAAAGTTTTTTACTACTTTAATAATTATTATATAACCTTAGAAGCCTATATTTAATTATTACTTTAATATGCTTTAACTTATAAAGTTTGTAAGCAGTTAATTTTTTTTTTAAAAGATTGCGTAAACTAAAATATTGCTTATAACGCTATTAAGCGTTATTTTTATTTAAATAATTTTAAGCAAAAATCCTTTACTATTGCTATACTTTATAACTATAAAGAGATATTTTAGTTAAACAATATTAAAAGCTTATATAAATACTTTTAATAATATTGCTTTTTTTACTAAAATATTAAGGCTTATAATAAGCTATATTTTAACAACGCTATAGTTTAAAGCTTTTTATAAAGAATACTTAACTTTATAATCTAAGCTATTCTTTTTTTTTATTAACTAAGGTTTAATAACTTTAAATAACTTACTTATAAAGACTTTTATAATAAGCTTAACTTTTAAGCAATAAATAAGTTTTGCTTTTAAAAATACTAAAAGTAAAGTAAAGAAAATCTTAGCTTATTAAAAAAAAAGTTTAAGCTTTTTAAAAAACTTAATAGGCTTTTTTACTTATACTTTATTAAAGCTATTACAACTTAGCTTAAAAATTAATAAAATGCTTAATAAGCAAAAAGTATAGCTATAGTTAATAGCTAGCTAGTAACTATTATAAAATAAAAGCTTGTTACTATTATAAACAACTTTACTTTATATTTTTAAAAAATTAAAATTATAATAGGTTAGCTAAAGGTTACTATAAAAAAATAATAAAAAATAATAAATTAACTAGCTTTTTAGCTTTTTATTAATTATAATTAGCAAAGTACGTAAGCTATAATATATTTAATAAACTAGTAAAGTAGTTATAATAAATAAAAATAAAAAGGTTACTAAGGCCGTTTAAATTAAAGAGCACTTAGTTATAAGTATTAAGTATATTTAAAAGACTTTTACTTATAACAAGACTATTTAAAAGTATACAACTTTAATAAAAACAAAATTATATACTTTAATAATTAGTAGCACTTTAAAAGGAGGCGCTTACTTAAATATATTTAATATATTGCTTTACTTAGTAATGTTGTTATATTTAGCTAAAAGTATAAAAGTATTAGAATTAAAGCATTATACTATATTTAAAAAAATAACTTAGCTAATAACTATAACTTTTACTTTTTAGCATATTATAAACTTAAAAAGCAAAATCTAATTTTATAAGATATAGCTTTTAAAGTAGTATAACAGTTGTAAACAAAATATGTTTAACTAGTATAAGTAGCTAATACTTAAAATTAATAAAACGCTTTAGCTATAAAAAGCATTATTAATACTAAACCTTTTACTTATACTAGCAATATAAGCATAGTTAAAGCTTTGCGCTAAAATAATAACTTGTTTATATATAAAAGCAAAGGCTACGTTTATATAAACTAGACCTAAGATTTTATTTATATTATTACTATTAACTTTAATAGCATAAAAGTTATAAAAAAGGTTAAAAAAAGCAATAATAAAATAGCTGCTAAAATGTTTACTATTAACTAATATAAGCTACTTTTTATACAAGTTTACTTTTACTAAAAGCTTATAAAAGTTTTTGCTTAAAAAAATAAAAATATTTTGCTATAATTAAATATTTAATTAGTTGCTTTAAAAGTTAAAATATTTAATTTATTTCTTGCTACTATAAAGAATATACTTAAAAGCAAAAAAGCTAATATAAAATAAGCGCTTAATATTTATATAAAGGCTTAATAGTTATAAAATACTAAAGTTAATAAGCTGCTTTTAAAAAAGGTTAACATTATACTTAAAAATATAATTTTTAAAGCATTAAGCTATGCTAATATATTAATTTATTAGGTTAGCTATATTATTTAAAACGTTATAATTAAAAATAAAAAGACTATTTATATAGCGCTTAAAAATATTAAATATTAATTTAGCTAAAAAAGTAAAAGTTAGGTTTTAATTAACGCTATAAACTTTAGCAAGCTACCTAGCTTATAGCTTAATATAATTACGCTTTTAAAATTAACTAATTGCTTTATAGCTTTAGTTTAGTAAACTAAATCTTAGCTTATTAAAAATACGTTATAATAAGCAACTAATATAGGCAGCTATTTTTATATTAACATTATAATAGTTACTTTTAATATTTTATAAAATAATATTTAACTAAGTATTTAAAGCTTTAATTTAAAGCTAACTTTATTTTAAATATTTTTTATAGCTTTAAAGCAGCGTATAATTACTAACTACGTTTAGACTTGCTTTAAGATTACTATTATTATAAGCATAAAAAAGCAAAGCAAGCTTATTATAAAAGTTATTAATACTAGTGTATAGGCTAGCCTTGTTATTAAAACATACGTTTTAAAGCACGCCTTGCTAGTTTAATAAACTAGTTTTACTTAAAAAAGCTATAGCAATAATGTTAATAAAGTTAACTATATTAGTATTATTAAAACTAAAGTATAGCTTGCTAAGCAAAGCGTTAATTTTTTATTATATATTATTTTAAAGCAACATGCTTTATTTTTTTTGCTTTTAAGTATAAATTTTATTATTAAAATAAATATGTTTTTATACTATTAAAATAACTACTTTATATATAATATATAGTTTAAAAAAACAAAAATTATAATTTTAGTAGCATTTATTAAAAACTAGTTTTTATTATAGCTATTTAAAGTTATTAACATATTAAAAAACTAACTACTATTTGCTTATTTTTAAAGCTGGCAAATAGCATAATAAAGCCTTATTAAGCAACTATTAAAAAAGTAGCTAATAATAATAATAATAATAAGTTTAACTTATTTTACTATAATTAAAATATTGCTTTAGTTATAAATTATAACGCTGCTTTTTATAGTATACCTTAAAAAAATATTTTTAATATAGTGCTTAATATTAAAAAAAGTTTACTTTTAAATACTGCTAGCTTTAGCTTTTTTTACTTTAAAAGCGCTATACTATTTAGTTATAAGCATAATATTAATTTTAGCTTTTTTAATATATTTTTAATTAGTTTAGCTAATAATAAAATAATATAAGCTATACTATATAATAACGCTTTTATAAATGTTTTTTATAATGCTACTTAAAAGGTTTATTATAAAGCTTAATAAGCTAGCATTGCTACTACTAAAAAAGCAAATTAACTAGGTGCTTTAGTTAAGTTATTTAATATTTTTATTATATATAAAAGCAAAGCTAAGAAAGTTTATTTTTTTAATAATGTTTTACTAAATAAAATAACTTTTTTAAGCATATATAACTAAAAGGAAGAGGCTATTAAAAAAAAAGTTATAAACGTTAAAAATAAAACTTAGTTATAATAAGAAAGTATTTACAAAAATATTTAGCTTTAATTTATAAAATACTTTTAAAAAATGCAACTTACTTAAAAAAAGGTTATAAAGCTACTTTAAAGCTTAAAAAAAACTAGCTTTACTAATATAAAAAAAATAGTTTTGCTAAAAATCCTTTTTTATAAAAAAATAGCTTTAGTATAGGATTTTTTTAAAATAAAATGCGCTAATAATAGTATTGCTTTGCTATACAAAATTAAAGCAGTGCTTTATAAAGTATAGTAAGCTAAAAGCATTTTGATTTTTGCGCTATTAAAAAACAAAGTTATTAAGGTTTTATAAATACGCTTTAAAAATAGGGTTTTAAAAAAAGCAAGCTTGCTATATTATAATATATAGTTTATAGTTAAAAAGCTTAAAAAAGGCCTATACTTTATTAACTTAGCTACTAAGCTTAATGCTATTATTATTTAAAACGCTGTTTTGCTATAAAGCTATAATAAGTTTATAAAAAAATTTGCTATATATGTTATTATATTAGTTAGCAACTTATTTTTTAGCTATAACTAAATTAATTTTTTTATTTATAGCTATGCTCTAATTATATTTAATACTTTGCTTAGGTTATTTTAAATAATAACTTTACTATAAAGCTATATAAACTTTGTTGCTTAGTTTTTATATATTATTATAAAAGTTTTTTTTAACATTACTTTTTAAAAATGTAAGCTTTTTTTTAATAATATAAGAATTAAAGGCCTTATATTATATTATAATAATTAAAAAGTTGCTTTTAAAATTAAGCAATATGTTTTAAAGCATTTAAAAAATATTAATGCTATGCTTTTTAACTTAAAACTAGCTAGTTTTACTTTAAGTGCTATAAAAAGCAAATAGTGTTGCTAATTTATAAAAATTGTTAAGTTTATATATAGGACGTATAAAAAAAAGCCTGTTAATATAAAAGTTATTAAAATTAAAAAATAGCTTGTATACAAAAACATTATAAATATTAAAGCTTTTTTTAAAGTTATTGTTTACTATAAGATATAAATTAAAAACTACTTTTAAATTTATATACTTTTTATTATTTTTTTATAAAAAAATATAGCTTTTATTTAAAAAAGTAAGCAATAATAGTTTATAAATTAGTTAAAGCTTGCTTTAATTAATATACTACTTTTAGTTATTGTTAACTATAAAAGTAAGCAAATTTACTTTTAAACTAATACTTTTAAAACTAAATAAAAATATATTTTAGCTTAAAAAGTAAATAAAGAAATTAAACTAGCTTAATATAAGTTAAAATATTAAAAAAGCTTTAAGTTAAACTATAATGCTATAAAGTAAAAAGCTTTTAACGTTATTAAGTTGTTAAAGCGCTTATAGAACTACTTTTATAGTATTTAATTTATTTTAAAAACTAATGCAAAAGTTTTAATTGCTTAGCTAAACAATAGGTTTTTTGCTTTTTTAAATGCAATCTTTACTTAGTAAATTTTATATATTAAAATATTTAACTTTAAGCTTTGCTATATACTAAAAAAAAAGCATATAGCTATAAATAGCTTATTTTAATAATTTTAAAAGCTTACTAATAATAACAATAACAAGTAAAAAAGTAACGTAAAGCAATTTATTAATACTTAGCTTAGCGCTATATTTATTAACGTTAATATAGTTTAAGTTAACTTAAAAACAAACGCAAACAAAGCTTTAGAACTTAATTATAAATTACTTACTTTTAGCTACTTAATTTAGCTTATTAAGCTGTTGCTAAAGCTTATAGTTTAATAAACTTAAAAAAGTTAAAAGATTGCTTAATTTTTTATTACTAGTATTATTTTAAAACGCTATAATAATAAACGTAAATAAAAAAGGTTTAAAAATTATGCATATTAATACTTTGTGTACAATAGTACTTTATAAAAATAAGCAACTTAGTGTTTTACTTTTAAGCAATATATTAATTTTTTAAAAAAATGCAAGTTAATTATTTAAAAAATTTACTTAGCTTTTAGCTATAAAGAAATTAACTTAATAATTTAATAAATTTTGCAACTTTATTACTAGCTTAACTTTATTAAAAACGTTTACTTAGTAACTAAGTCTTATTTTAACTATTAAAAGTTATAAAGTAGCTTACTTAAAAAATAGTACTAGTATAATGTTTTTATTAGCTTTTTATACTTATAAGTTATTAATATTTAAACTATATTATTTTATAAAAACTTTTTTATTTTAGTTAAAGTATAGTATAAGCAGACAGCTTTTTTTAAAGCTAAAGCTTTTTAATAAATAAACTTTAAGTTAATATTTAAGTTTTTTTATAAATGTATAGCATATTGCTATAGTAGCGCTTTATGTATTAAGTATAACAATAAAAGTAAATTTAAAAAAAAAGTTATTATAGTAGCAAAGTACTTTAAATATTATGTTGCTTATAAACTAGCTTATTACTTTTAAGCGTAAAGCTTTATTAAAAGTAGGCACTAGCTAATTAAAATAACGCTTATAAAAGTTACTAATAAAATTAAAAAAAACTAGCTAGATTACCTAAGCCTTGCTATTTTAGCAAACAACGTTATTATTTAATATTATAAATATAGCTTATATAAACTAGTTTATAAGCGTTTACTTATTTTATTAATTAAAAATATTATGCTAATATAGTAAGTACTATAGTAAGATTTAGTTTTTAATTATATTAATTTAGTAGTATTAAAAGTAAAGTAGCTAAAGCATTATATAAAAAATATTAAATACGTAAAGGAAATTATTATTTTAAAGCAAAAAAATAACGTAAACTAATAAAATTAACAAAATACTTATAAAATTTAACTTAAAATATATATTAGTAACTTTATACTTTTATTTAACACTTTTTTTAAAATTAATAAAAACAATAATAAAAAGCTTTTATATTAATAAAATAAGCTATACTAAATTATTAAAGCTATAAGTAATATGCGCTATAAGCTTGCTAAAATAAATAAACAGTAGCTATATAGCTGCTATCTTATAAAATAGCTTTAAGCTTTTTATAAAGATAATAAAAAATATTAGGCACTAAAAAACCCTAACTTAAACCTTTAAACTACTAAGAGTATTTTTTAAATAAACAAGCCTATTAATAAACCGGATTTAAACCCTTTAGTAATAAACAATAACTTTGCTTTAAATCTTTATAAAAACTATAATTATGTTAATAGCTTTTTTAAACTAATAAACATTAATATAGTAGCTATTAACTATACTTATAAGGCTAGTATAATATAAAATTAACTAAATGCTTTTATTTATAATATGTCCTTTTTTTAAAAACTTAGCCAAAACTACTTATATAATAAGTTTTTATTTTTAGCTTTTTAAAGGCTGCAGCTCTAAAGGAAAAAAGTTAAAATAACTACATTTAAACATTACGCTAGCTTTTTACCTAGTCTCTTTATCTTTTTTTTTTTTTCTAACAAACCTGTTTTTTGTCTTTATTTTTTTTTAGTTTTTACTTTATTTACTATTTAAAATTAACAGCTTGCTTGCTAATAATAACGTGTGCTTTGCCTGTCTTCTTGTTTTCTTTACAAATATTTTTATTTTTTCTTATAACAATTAAATAGTTAGAACTATTTAAAAAATAACCTAATGCTTTTTAAAACTTGTTTCTTTATGTTATATATAAAGAATTAACGTAGTGCCCTTTTTGTTATAATTTTTCTTTGCTTTTTTACTTTAATACTTTGTGCGCTTACTAAAACTTACTTTTAAGGCCCTAATTTAGGAAATGTTTGCAAGTTAGCTTTATAAGGGTATTTAATATAAGTATAAAGAAGGGTAGGCACTTTTTGGAGCTAATAGCAGACTTAGCGTCTTTTATTAGTTAAAATGCTATAAAACGCTAGATTTTAGGCAGTTTTTTGCTAAAGTTATAAAAAGTATATAATAAGCCTTAGATTATAAAAGTATAGTTGCTGCAAAACTTGCTTTAAAGCTTAAGATTTAAAATATACTTAAAAAACGGCTATATACTAAATCAGCTTTTTGTATTAGATTTAATAAAATGCTTTTTATATTAAATATAAAGCATAACGTTTAGTAGCTTTTTTTGCTAAATTAAAAAGGCTTTATATTTACGTTAATTTTGTAGCAAGCGTATAAAGTACTTGCTTTATAGCTTGCTATTTTTGCTTTTAATATAAATTAGCCTTGCTTTAAAGTTTTTTTATTTTGCTAGACTTTTAATAATTTTAATAATGCATTTTAAGGCACTATTAGCAATATAAAAAAATAAGTGCACTAGCTACTAAACGTAGTGTTTTTATATAATATTGCTAATAACTTTAAGTTATAAAGCGCTAAGCATTTGTTTATTATTAGCTTTTACCTTACTATAAAAAAATTAATAGGTTACTTTTACTTTTTGCTATTTTAAACTAAAAACAGTTTTTTTGTTTACTTTAGTAACTAGCTAAGCTTTATTTATTTTACTTAGCAACTTTAGTAACTATTGTACATATGTAATATTAGTACTAAGGTTGTTGCTTATTTATATGTTTACAGGGACCTTGAATAAGTTAATTTTTAGGCGTCCTAAGGGCGGTATAATAAAGCGTGCTATTAATTTTAAGTAGATAAAGTAATAAGAAAAAAGTAAGGAGATAAAGCTGATAAAAAAAGAAAAGTTAATAAAAAAAAACTAATTACACTACTCTTTTCTTTTTTTTTTACTTTAAAAAGGCTATAGCAATAGGTCTTAATAAAGCTTGCTTGCTTAATAAATTATAAGGTACAAGATATAATCTTAGTTACTTAAACTAGTAGGTTAACTGCTAAAAGTTGTTTGATTTAAAGGGCAAAATAGGTATAAATAACTAGGTAGGAGTTAATTTACTTATACTTATAACTTTTAGCAATAAAAAAAATTTTTTAGGTTTTTTTTGCTTTGATTTATTATAAGCAAAAAGACTTAAAGAAGATTTTTATCTTGTTTTAAAAAGCTATAGGCAATTTGTTTACTTTTAAAAAAAAAGAACTTATAAACTTGCTTTTACTTTTAGTTTTTTTTTGCACTTATACAACCTTTTTTTAAATTTTTTTTTATTTTTTTTTACTTTTTTATTTTTTATTTTATTATAGCACAGCTTTTATTATATATAATTAATTAGTTGCCCTTATATAAATAAAGCACTTATAGTTTAAAAAGGCTTAAAAGACAAGACTTAAGGTCTTGCTTGCTATTATATATAGCTAAAATGCTTTATTTTTACTTTTAAAAATCTAGCGTTTAACGTATAAATATATTGACGCGCTTTTATATTATATAAAGTTATAAGGATTTAAAAGCAAGAATAGTGCTAGCAATACTGAAATTAACTAATTGCTATTAAATAAAGAATGCTTAGAATTTATTTCCTAGAAAATGTAGTAAGAAAAAATATTTAGTTTTTAGCTTAGTATATTAGTTAAGTACAATAAATGCGAGTGGCTTTTAAAGAGTAAAATAATAGCAGGTATTTAATTAATTTTAGGCAATAAACTTAATATTTTGTTTAAAGATACCTTTAGCTAGGTTATAAGCATAAGTTAAAACTTTAAGCCTTAACGCATAGGTTACTACTTTAAAGAGCTATTAAAAATAAAGTATAAAAAAGGAATTAATATAAAGCTTTTTGTTATAAGAGGACACATTAACAGCAATTATTAAATACTTATTATTATTAACCTTTATGCTTTAAAGGCTTATATATTTGATTTTTTAAAAAGGGTTTTTTTTAAGAAATATAAAGAGGCAATACGCTTACTAATAAAGGCCTAGCTAAGCAATATATATAAAATACCTTAGCAATACTACGTTGTTTTTTTTTATAACTAGTTTAACAACTAGTTGTATAAGTACTTTTGCTTAGTAACGCTAATTGTTTTGCAAAGTGCTTTACAAAAAGCAATTAATATATGGTATAGTAGCGCAGCAAGCAAAGATTTATTAATACCTATCTTAGCAGTTTTATAAATAGCAACTTAATATAAAGTTCTTGCAAACTAGAAAAAACCTATTTAAAAGCTTTAAATTAGGATAAAGCTTATTAACTACTTACTAAAGGCTTTAAAGTTTAAGCCTTAGATCTTTGTTTTAAATAACGCGGACTAAGACCCTTTATAATATTTACTTAAGGAAATTTACGTTTTATAACTATACTAAAAAAGCTTTGTTTTTTTATAAACAAGGCAAACTTTTAATTTTAATATAAAAATGCTATTGCTAAAAAAGCCTAATACTAACAGCTTTTATAGCTTAGCAGACCTTTATAACAACAATAGCAATTTATTATAATACTAATATAAGCTACTATAATTAGTTAATATTAATTTTAAAATTAAATAGGGAAAATAGTTATTAGACAATAAAGTAGCAGTTACTTTAGTATACTTTATAAAAGACTATTACTTTACTGCTTGCTTTAAGCTTTTTATAGTAATAGTAAAACTTATATAAAGAGTATACTTATTAAAAGTATAGCAGCAAAGCAAGGTTACTTAAAATTGCTAATAAGAGCAAAATGTGTACTAGTAATAGCTTTAATTCTTTATACTAAGGGTTTATAAACAAGTATATTAGTATAGTTTAGTAGTTAATTATAAAAATTAAGTAGCTTATATTTTTAATAGCTTAATAACGTTAAATAAAAGCGTATAGCAAGTTTTTAAAATACTAACTACGCTATACTAAGACATATTTAATATAATGCTCTTTTTTTAAAAAGTTAAAGTTTTTTTTTTTTTAATTTAGCAAAAAGGTTAAAAATATAGGATGCTTAGCATTTTTTATATAGTTTTTTTATTTAAATAGCTAAACTAACTAGCTTTGTTAACTTTAGGTATGCTTAGCAATTACTAGTAATACAATACCTAAACCCTTTTAAATGCGCTAAAACAAATAGTAAGGATCTATTAAACTAATATAAAAAATAAGCAAAGCTAAAATTAAAACAAGGCCTTTTAAGCTTAAATACTAGGCTTAATAATATTAAAACTAAGTAGACTTTAGTTATAAAGCACCTTTAGGCTTTTATTTAATTAGTAAACTAATATAAAGTTTTTGCTGCTATTATTAAAAAAAGCAAAGTTTATAAGCTTTTTATCTAATTTGCTTATAAAGATAACCGCGTTAAAAGAAAAGCTTTTTGTTAATAGCTTGTACAATATTATATTACCCTTTCTAGTCCTTAATACAAAAAGGGCACGCTATTATAAGTCTTATTATAAGCTTTAAAGTGCTTAAGTAAAAGTTAAAAAATATAAACTAAAATTAACTTTTTAAAACATTATATCTTTATAAGTTAAGCAAGGCCTACTAAAAGTCTTTGCTACATAACTAAGTCTTAGTTAAGCTAATGCTTTTTATTATAAAGTTAATAAAACTTTTGCTTAGTATATAAGCTAACTTTAATTTATTTATTTTAGTAATTAAAAAAGCTAGGCATAGTACTATATAAATATAAAAGCACTTAAGGCAGCTATAGCTAAGAAAGATGCTAGACAACCTAATTGTACAACTACTAAAAAGCCTTAACAGTTATGTTAAAAGCAGCATACTAAACTTTTAATAGTACTAAATAATTAAGGACAGCTAGTAAGACAATCTAGGCCTTATGTTAATTAAAGGCAGCTATACATATTTTTTTATTTTTATTTTTTACGTTGATTTATTTAGCTTTAAAGTGCTAAAGACGGCGACTTTTTTAGCTAGAGAAGATTGCAACGTAATTAGCATACATGCTTATTACGCCTTACGTTATAAGGTAGCTACAGGACTAAAAGGGACTAGCTTGTTTTCTATTTTTGTATATATAGCCATTATTTTGCGTTACTTTTTAGACCTAGATATCTAGCTATCTATTGCACACCTAATATACCAAGTTATGCTTTTCAGAATACCTTTATAAAGCCGTAATTAATATAAAGCCCTTGAAACCCAGTTAATGCGTCTACTCTGGCTGGACCTCTTCTGGTGTGAAGTTGGAGTGATCTTTGGAAATCTTCAATTTTTATCGCAGTATCTATTATATCTAGGTACACACCCTTCCTTCCCTCCTTCCTTCCTTCCTTCTTGTCTTGCTGCCTAACCTAACCTAACAGTACTTGTAATAAGTTCATATGCATACTAATTTAGTTGTGATTTATTTATTTCCTAGTAGGTACTTACATGTAATTAGGTATTATTTCCCTCGGCAGAGCTAATAGAAAAAAGATAATAACGTACGGTTACCTACCTAGGGTCAGGGCTGTTAATTAGTACTACTAATTTGACATTTTAGTACCTTGTAGTAACGTTGTAGTAATAGAAATAACTTAATAACTATAAAAGCTATAAAAATATAAAATATACTATAAAAAAGCTTATTTTTTAAAGATAATAAAGATATATTTTTTATTATAAAAAAGTGGGTCCTAGCTTAGTAATAGCCTTGTAGTAATAATTTTAGTAATTTAGTATAAAGTTTTTACTACAAAAATACTACACAGCTTTTTTAAGCCAATATTAAGCTATAAGTTAAATAATATATACCTTTAAAATCCTTAAAATCTAAGCTTTTCAACAGTATATTTTATTTTTTTATAGCATTTATATTGGAAAAGTTATAGTCAATTGAAAAAAAGTGGAAATTACTACATTAGTAATTTTTAACAGCCCTGCCTAGGGTGGACAAACGGGTAGGGCAGGATATGATGTAATAATACGTCAAGAGATTCCGTGTTAGCAGATCCCCCCCCCTCTCCCCCTTTTTGCGCCAAATCTATTTACGTGTATAATGCTTTTTGCTCAAAGTGGTGAGCAATTTCTTCAATGTCTCTCTATCTCTTGTAAGTCGGTACCTACTCTAACGTGCCTCTATGTCTTCCCCTCCCTCCTATACCCTCTTATCATGTATAGATAGAAAAAGCCAGCTCCCTCTTTATTTATAAACCTCCGTCAATAAGTATCTATCTACATAATTAATAGTCTGACTCTTTTTTTTTTTTTTTTTTCCTATTTACGTATCTTATGTACCGGTACTTACCCCGCTATCCCTACATGTACATACTGTACTTACAATGTCTAAAACAAAACGGACAGGACAATTTTCACATGTGAAAACGTGCCGCGCCATGCTGATTTTATTTTCCTCAACATTAGGATTCTCGAAAATTTTCCAATGCAGGTTTTAACTTTTTTAGCGTTCTTAAAACAGGGGCGCCTTGTTAGATACGTTCGGCTTTTTGCTTGTAGGAAAGACGATAGAAGAATGTAGGTAGGTAGAGTAATAACTCCAAAATGTTGGTAGGTACTCTAAAGTTTGTAAATACCCCGCCCCCGCCTTGTCACGATTACATGAGGTACAGTCTAGATACGTAGTTTAGATAACAAAAAAACGAAAAACGTAATCGGTTTTATTTGCCTGTGTATAAGGACAACTGGTATGTCTTATTATAGTTTGACTGCTAAACTGCTCATACCACCTTGCGCCTTGGGCCATCCAACATAGACGAGGTACTACGCACAAATAGGTAAGTAGGTTAGGCAGGGTTGAACGGAAACCAGGGGTTGTTAGAAAAGGTACCGGTACCTAATTGCTGTTAACAATATCCTGTCCAACAGCAAAAACGAAAACAAGCTCAACTTAGAAATGCCAACGATGATTGGTATTTCTTTCCCACCCTTTCTCCAAGGCTAGTTGTTGACAATCCTATCTCAACCGTACTGTTTACATAGTTGTTCAAACCCCACCCTTGGTCTTTAGGTTAGGTAGTAGAATTTTAACGTCGGTAGGTTGGTAAACAATCACGGGCCCCTATCCATCAAGGCCGAACCAAATAACAAAGTATCTTGAAATATTTTTTTTCAATTCCTCATTAAAAACTCCATGATGCAATCCTTCCAAAAATACACAATCGTTTACACATTATTGATCCCTACACAATTCATTTCAAGTTAGTTAAGGTAGTTCCGTAATCGCTCCCTATATTTCCCCTTCTTTCTTGGTAAAACTCACCAGCCGTGTTCTTAACCTTATCAATACTCCCATCCGTATTGACTCGATCTACTAGTGACCCCGACCCTTGTCCGGGAGTTTCACCGGCCCCCTCCGGTCCCTTACTGATGGTTCCGCTTCCGGCCTGCCGAATTTCGAGAAAAAATTAGCTCCTCCCCGCCCCACCCCGCAGCTTTAATTCCCCCCGGGGTAAGAAAAGCAAAAAAAAGTGTTTCTTACAAGTCTCCTCTCGTCAATATTATCACCAGCAAGTGATACGCCCTGCGTCTTTCCAGCAGCAGCAGAACTTCCGCCAGTCTACAGACACATGTTAGTCCCCAACCAATCTGAATAAGGACGGTATGGACCTGATTAGTGAAGAAAACTTACCGACTGAGCAGTCTCAAAGATACCGCTAGAGAATTCCGTGTTGGGCATCGCCTCAGCGGCACCTTTGTTAAACATCTTCTTTGCGGAGTCAGACATGACGATGATGATGATGATGATTTATTTATTTGGGGTTCTTGATATATAAGGTAGATATGGTAGAATTAGATGGCTTGGATGAGTTTCGCAGTATTGTTTCCTGTGTTCCTGGTCTTGTTTTCGTGTTTTTACAGAACAAGTTAAAGAGTGAACAGAAGCTCATGCTTAAATATCTTATTTCGATGACATATACACGTACCTACTGCGGCATTCACAGGACGATCGCGTTGTACCTGGCAATACAACCGAGTTGGTTACGTCATGGAAATGCGGACGATTCGGCATTGCCCACCGCGACGTCAGAGCCGCACAGCTCTTTCCCTATCCAAACTACAGCTCTGCAATTTTTGGATCTCCAACTAATAGGTACTATGAGTACCTACTTACGTATTTTATATGTTATTAATGTATGTCTTTGATTTACAGTGTTGTCGTGTCGGCGTAGGATTTGGACAGACGCAAATCAATTGCCCCTCATGTGAACTTGCACGGTAATTTTTGTCAATCGGGACCATCTAAGAATTGCCTTGGAAGCGTAACCATCTCATCACAACAGTTGGTTTTACAGATACGTGTAGGAGTTCCATGTCTATCCCAGATATTGGCTTACCAATCTCCAAGGCGGTTTAGAAGCATGTCCAGTTGAAGTCCATGAACTTCTTATTCATTACTATATACACGTACGATCATATTATACACCAAAACAGTTACATAACCATGCCATACTGGAATCTGACGGGTCCGACTGGTGGCATTGCGCGAAGAGCCCTTTGCAAAAACAGGGACTCCGTATTAGACCCTCCTTATCAGCGATCCGATTTCCCTACACCATGCTCGGTATGTCCGATATTGGGTGTCTTCTTCTCCGGGAATTTCGTGAATAATAGATCCCTTAATTTATCAATGGGCGCCGTCATGAGCCCAACAACGGTCTCGAAGGGAGGCGTATTGGGTGCGCTCGGGTGAGATCGCGTCGGAGTGAACTTCTTGGTCTGATTAAAGTGCTGAGCCAACTCTTTGGATTCAGTCAGGCTTAAGTTATTCTCGAGCTGGACTAGATCATGCTCTTCTTCCTCCTTGATGTGGGTCTCGAGGTCTTTGAATAACGCCTTTAATGTCGGGATGTAAGCCTCATCTTTGGGCTTGAGCTTCTGAAACTCGTACAGCTGGTTCTTGATCTAAATGTCATTGTCACTGTTAGCACTATTCCATCTTAATGTCAGAGCTGAACTCTGTCCGTTGGAAAGACATACACCTTGATGCTCTGCCCTGTCCTTGTCAGCAATGCTCTTCCCGCTATCCTTTATGTCCCTTTCAAAGGCAGGATAGACGACAATCTCCTCGGCTATGGAATGGCGCGCCAGTTCCCAAATAAAGGCGTTTCCGTAGCGCTCCTGCTCGTCCTGGTCTTTGGAATTGATGATGCGATGGTAGTAGTCCTTGAGCTGTTGGTGGTCCTCTTCAATCGCCTGGCTCACTTTAAATATTTGGCTCGTTTGCAGGTTTTCCACCTTTTCGTTGGGGAAGCTGGATTCTGCATAGCGTCGTATCGAAACGGGCTTCGGTGCCTGGACCATTGCGCGTTGGAAGACACCGGTGGTGGCCAGCCGGTGGCTTAGACGAACTGATCGGGAGAGCATTGTAATCCTTTGGCGCCGAGAGATATGTTGGTATACTATTAACTATTAAGTCCAACTTTTGAAGACAGGTTGTATCGCTTTTTTCTTTCTTTCAATTTTCTATCGTCGTTTTGTCTAATTTGTAAACAAGTCGAACAATCCCGACTAGGTCTCGAATCAAAGCTCTCGTATTACTTATACCGGAACGTACGTCAAACTTCGAAAAGACAACGGTAATATGTATGACGATGATCGACGTCACCTGCATACCCGTACATAAAACCAAACTGCTCTTCCCTTCATTGGTTGCCCCTCCCCCTCCTAAAACACCTCGGATTTCCTATTATGTGTATATTGTAGGCCCTGTAGACTCTAACCTCTCTGGGTTACGGGTCGGGTCAGGTACATACACGCTATAAACCGTTGAGATGACATGTAACGAGTTGATGACCCTGTTGTCGTGCAAAAACGTTGATTATATGTCGGTAATCACGAACTAAGTATAGAGAGTAGAGTTCCTAGGTAGTAATATATTTAGTATAGTACGGATAACGCCATATTTGTTGAACATGAAGACGTTAGTAAAGATTACAAGTACATTACCAGGCTGCCAGGGACCACAAGTTGGTAGTGTTGACGTCATATTTGGGTATCTCCATATCAGTGCACCACCGCGTACCTACACTACACAGCTTTGTACAAAGTGACAGTCGGGACGTAACCTTATCTACAAAAATTTCAATTCTATCTAACAAACAACACTCTTGGGGGTCTAGATGCCCGTGAGAAAATCCAATCAACGTAGGTAACTGAAGTAGAGTAAGCAAGAAGGTACCAGTGAAGGTACCCGCGTTTCCACTCATATCAGACTACAATTGTAGTATCTACCCAACTAATCCAACGAAGGCATATACGTGTACACATACGCGTCCTAAGGATTCTGTGGAAATCAGAGCTTCTTCGTAGCTTGTACAACCACCAAAGCAGGCTCCTCGATAAAAGGTTGGAAAAGATCGGGATTCTCCTTGACAACATCCGTATCTTCAACCGGCAGGTTATGCACGTCAACCAAGCCGTGCTTCTCATATAAGGCCGTGGAGCCAGAGTACATCACCTCCATAGAGGCACCATCAAGGACGACGGGAGATGAGCTAAAGTAAACTCGATATTTTATCCCGCCAGGAATCTCTTCGATATCCTTGGCTACAAAACCGTAATCGTTCTTCGACTGATACGATGCTCCTATATTAGCGTTTCGGACGCCGAGAAAGAGTCCGCCGGGCTTTAAGTACGTCGCGATGTTGCGCCACATGCCTTCGAGCGTCTCTATGTTGTCGACGTGATCGAAGACCCAGTTGGCCATGACCACGTCGTACTGTGGCCGTAGCGAGAGGTGCGTAAGCGGTTGCGAGATGTCCGCTTCAAACCATCGGACCGCGTGTCGGTCAAGCTCTGCTTCTATTACTTGGCCCTGGCTCATCATCTCCGCGGAAAGGTCGACGACGTCCACAGCCGCGGCGCCAGCGTCGAGAGCCATCCGAGCCTTCAGGCCTGTGCCGCCGCCTAGGTCGAGAACCACGCCTTCCTTTACTGTGGGGTGTTTGAAGGCCGCGGCGAAGAGCTCGTTCTCTAGTCGAAGCAATAGATTCGTAGGTTGGTACATCTTCTCATATTCTGGCGCATTCTCCCCATATAACTTTTTCACTTCCTGGTTAGTTGCCATCGTGCAATGGTGTACTGCGCCCAGTAAATTTGGCAGAGAAAGTGAAAACGACAGTAGGAAAACAATGGCCTCCCGGAACCTAACACAGAATATATACGCATTTTCGATCCATCAACAACTACGGGTGTAACGCGCAGTCCATGATGACGTCGGCTGAGGGGAAGTTGCATCTCCCACGCCATTGACACGACCCTACCATCGCGAAGTATTGCTCCAACAATACTACTCCTGACAATGATTGGCTTGGCGCTATATCACAGTACCAATCGCCTATAAACCCGGGAGGGGGGAGCAAAGATTCTCATCCCAAACACGGTTTCCAAAACTGGAGTGGTACCGTTGTCGGAAGCCAAAGAAACTTTGACGTGTGTGGGCGCACCCCCGCCTAAGCTGCGAGGAGCATTGCTTCGCTACGCCGTCTAAAGTCACCAACAGAGTGAAGCGTCAAAAGTGTAGAATGGCCATACCACCCAGGATCAGTAAGCATGCTCCGTGCTTTCTACGTTTCTGAATCGTAGCATGATGCTGTACGCAGCCGCTCGACCATACCCGATCATCAGTTTTGCCATATGAGCATAGAAGGCTTCAGGTCGCAAACAAGAGAGGTCTCTGAAATTAGACAATGGGTAAGTTGAAGAGTTCGGTGCCATATGCGCCGAGTGTCAAGCCAGGTAAAGTACTAGGTGGCTTGGGAGCGTGTAAAGGTTGAGGCCCTGCTGCATGTAACTCCTAGGGCGATTCTAAGACATAAATGCAAAGTTTGGCGAGCTACCGCGAGCGTGTTGGTCAAGACGACATATTTTGAACAGAAAGCATTACGCAAACCTACTAACTGAACGAAGACATCTGACAATCCTCGGCGCAAAAATGCCTTCGCCGTCTTGAATTCGGGTCGGAATTATTCAACGTGTCTAGGGCATATAATTGTCGATCGGCTACTCATACACAGACCCCCGGTATTTGGTCCCTGGCTCGGGTGTGTAGTGTCTTGACACCATCATGGTCACCCCGGGCACGCCACTACTATAGCGGCCGCTTCTCAAGGGGGTGCGTCGGGATGTGGAAAATAACATTCGACTCCGATTCATTGTTAATAAACCCGCCTCGGTCTTGGCAGAAAGGCGAGACGCCGGCCGCTGTTGCCAAATGTGTCATTGGGCGGTTCCGAACATCGGAAGGCACAATCTGGAAGTCCCTAACCGGGGTCCTATGACTCCTAGGCATACCATTTACCATTGCGTCGGTGCTATCCGAACGTCTCCGAGTCTCGTTTAAACAACCCCATCATATCATTTCATCCCTGTGCATCCTGTAAGATCGACCCATCTTACCCACCAGAGATATCTATAGTTCTTTGATCCTCTTCACGGTTGGCCACTGGCCACTGGCCACTGGCCCACTGCTACCCTGGGCCAAGCGCATGAGAGGGTCCGGAGTTGCCCACAGCTGCCAGGCATCCTTTCCCTCCCGCAGCCGGGTAGAGCCCCCGTATGCAAGTTGAGATTGTAGGAATGCATGGCGGATCACTCGGCATAGCAGGGGCCATGATCACATAACCGAATGCTTTGAGGTGGGTGACATGCGTCAGTAAGTCGTGTCCACACAACAAGTGCCCATTGAAACGCACACATAACACCGTCAAGGCAGTGGTACGTCGTGGGCAGTTTTCCAAAAAGGAGCTGTGCGCGCTACCCGCGTTCCGCTAGGTACCATACATAGCCGATGAAAAGGAGAAGAGATGCCAGCGCTGTATTTTGTATTCGTGCCGCATGGTGACATCGACGAGGTCACATCGGACCAGGGATGGTGAGTCTATCAGCTAGGAGAACACTTCTGGAAAGTTTGACATAGTGCCCGGGTCGACCACGATATGTAACGGGCAAGCCGGAGTATAGAAGGGGGGGGATGCGCCCTAGACAATCTCCACAGCCTATTAGCTGACGGTGCAGTAGCTGTCTGGGAAACGCGTGTCATTTCCCCGCCGAAAAGTTTTTCACCCTTCCCCTGTCGACCACTCATAGTCACAGCTATGCGGCACAGCGTTGCCCTGCATTGTCATCCAAGTAAGTAAAAAGGATGTCAACTCGCCTGAGGGTCACTAGTTCAACAACCACGTTTAGTTCCAGCTCCCAACCCAATGTCGAACCAAAAGGCGATCCCACCCCTGGAGAATGTAGTCTAGTAGCAATGAATGTAAGCTGAACCCTATCAGGAGTCGCCACGCGAGCCTGATTATGTTCGTGGGAGCTGAGTCGAAACGGAGCCCAGGCCGGTCACACCTTGTTGCCGGCCTGGCTTCATATGGCATGTACATAGTATGGCAGCATTCCGGTGCAACAATAAAACCTTTTCCCCTTGGGAGAGCAAAGCTTCCGATGCCGCCAGATGCAGTCAGCCGCATTTCATTTTGGCTGGGAGATGTGGTTCAGAAAGCCCAGATCAAAGTCTGGCGTATCCCAGGTGAGTCATCATGGCATGGTTCTGAGTGGTTTAGGCCGAAGAGCTAAGTAGATAGAGACTTCAAGTATGTCGGATCTTGCCACGATGGTCCTCTGTAAGGACTAGCGCTTTCCTTGAAAGGCTCGGCTGAGAATTGGGTTCACATACGCGTGCTTCTCGATCTATAAGCACAGGGCGGTTGAAAAAGACGCGTCGACGTGTTGTAGGCTTGGTGGTGATGAGCTCCAAGTCCAACCGGTGAAATAATGATAGCCGAGTCCGGAGAATAGATCCGATGGCTCTCCTGTCGCTTTCCGCTTTGCAATCGAGGTTATAAACAAAGCCGTTATGAGATAAGCCATTGTCCAATAATAATGTAATAAGCGTCAAGGTCCTATAACTAGGGCGCACGGCCCCTAAAGCCATATAATGGATGGGATGCCTAAGCAAAGTTCGACATCCGAGCAACCCTGTCAGGCTCGGTGCACCGATACCCGGTGAGCTGAATCCACGCAAACAATGGTGAGACGCATGGTCCCTGGTTGGAAATAGGTACTGACGCCATCAGAAGGGGCCTCGAGCATCTAGAAGTAGCCTAGGCCGAGACCTTCCACTCAGGCGGCACTTATACGGGCAAACCCGTCTTCTTCTTGCGGGCGGGTTTCTGGGATGCTCGTACGATGAAATACCAGTGTGCCCCTAATCGACTATGTTAAGCAAAGAGTACTCGGGCCACTAGCGCATGCAGCCACGTTGGCAACAACCAGCAAGTGGAGGTAGGCTCAGGGTGGGTATGATGAAAGACGGGAGGGTAGATTACCTAGACTAGACAGAAACGTGGCAGCGGATCGAAAGCTGTCAAGCTCTGCAAGGAGGGTTACAGAGAAGGGGCACAGTACCGGATATCGAAGAATTCGCCGCATCCATACTCGACACGTTAGGTCGAAAAGGGGGCGAAAGCAAGGCCAATCAGCCGATATGGAACCATGGGATTTCAGCGTTTCACATGTCTGTTTGATTTTGTGCAGTCGGTAACTTGCATGTTTCGGGCGATCTGGATATTTTCTGGTAAAGGTGCGTGTGGTAGGTAGCCTGGTGAGGCTATGGGTTCCTTAACTGCAGGTAGATATTGTACTTTCAGCACCATGACGACGGTATTTTGCTTAGAGAGGTAAATCTACCAGGCAGGAATAACGCGCATTGACGGACGAGGTTGCGAAATACCGTTGGCATACCTACGAGTAGGTAACGTGTAGTCTAGGTTGTGAAGCCTAAAGGGAAACTGCATCGGGCGACGGCCTGTGGCTTGTAGCTCCGAGATCCGTAGCTTACCCAGTCATATTGTGCCTGGTTATCTACTACGTCAGGTATGGGGTTTGCCTTCACCGCCTACGCCCGGTCTTGTTCATGTGCCACCCAGCGCCTCCAATCAAATTTGTAACATCACAACTTGACCATGGCGGATGAAACAGCCTCATTGCTTGGACCTTCCGCCCTTTCGGTATCGAATGGCGTGGGGGAGAGTGGAAGTTGAATGATACGATAAAAAGATAGCCCAATTTAATAAGCCGCATGGAACCCGGTGTGAAGTGGCCGTCCTGCAAGGCAGTTGCGACCAACAATGAATGTTGCACGACCCAGGCACGACTAGGTTGCCAGCCATGTCCCGTAGACAGGGACGCGGCTTCAAGGCCGAAATTGTTGTTTACCGTTGGCCTTATTTGATAGCTGTGTTCCAATTGAGTCGGGCTTTCTCGTCTCTGCCTCCATGAGACTCGTGCTTTTTTCTTGATATCTAGTCCGCCTTCGTCTCTTCCTTCTGTCTTTTTGAAACGACACCAGCCACAGTTAAAAGGCTTGGCTACATATGCACGTTAGGGCTAGGTAGTCTGGATGATAAGGCGATATAACCATTACCACACATCAGCCCTAACACTATAAGGCCTAGTAGCCGACCTTTACGATAGAATTGTCATAAACACGCCCTGCCTCTGTACGTATACATCATGTACAAATATGCGTGCATGTAGTCATGATTTGCCAACAATATACATTGGCATATATACCTACCTACTGAGGCTTGTTGCCCATACGTATCTTAGGTATCTTACGACCTGTGGTCTGCAATAGAAGACATATTTTACGGCGGAGTTAGGTGTAACAGCAGAAGTCTCTGCCGATATACCCGAGACACACCCTGACTGATCATTGTGATCATTTGTTTTCAGTAAAGGTCCCTTTACTACCTACTCGTAGGTTTCATGCTTATTTGGGTGCACCTAATTAAATTAAATCTGCCCATTACTGCATTACGAATACATCCAAGATAGGTAGGTATATAGTCTACGTTTCAGTATTACCTGGGGGCATAGATGATGGGGGCCTACATTGGGCGGTTGTTGCTACCTTCCCTACCAATCAAGGCGCGGGGGGCGGCGGGGGGGGGGGCCGGGGGC
>MU401591.1:54635-68646 GCA_022579005.1 Poronia punctata
TTTTCGTTATCGTTTCTCTCGGGGGTGGGGGCTTTGGGGGTTGGGGGTGTGTGTGGGGGCCCCGCCCCCCCCCCCCCACCCCCCCCCCCCCCCCCCCCCCCCCCCCGCCAACCAGAGAAGCAAGGCTGGGATGGCTCATAATATTGTAGCAAGGCTCGAGATAATCCCGTCCCGAAGCCTGGTTGAACCCGGGCCCTACCAGGGGTACCGGGACATGAGCTCTTACCTCTCTCATAGGCCTTTGCTGTATCTGATTGGACCTCTTGCTTCAAACGTCACAGCTCAGAGCACATTCCTGCCCCGGTGACAGACCTGGTTTATGGTTGAGCTGCCAATTCTTACGAGTAGATGACGGTTAACAGTTTGGCCGGGCGAATTTCATTATGAAGTCCTATCCAAAAATCCATCCAAAAATCCCAATATTTTCAGTGGTGACGATGCCGGTATCCGGCTATGCGAGCCTCTAGCCTATCTAGGTTCTTATTTGTACGTTTTTAACACTCTACGCGTTAATAGCAACGGGTCAAGCCGATGCTGGGCACACTGAATTTTCAAATCTGTTCCATTGGGACTGGTGGCTCATCCAACAACTTAGTCTTTGGAAAAGGACGATATTACAAGTCAGCCTGGCGCAGTTGTCTAACAAGATCATCTTGCATGGCCCAGCTACCCAACCGGAAGTATACGTACATGTACACTACCAGGCCTTGTGCCTGCAAGTGGTACAGATGAGCCAGAGCCCTACATGATGTACCTGTACATGTACCTGCTGAGATTATCATGATCTGCAATTTTTACCTGGGAAATCACAACGACGGAGAGTCCTTAATATCAGGCAACATACCTAGTACTAAAGTTAATGCAGTTTACAAGTACATACCTAACAGATGCCAATTTTGCCTAGAAAATTAATCCCGGAAATGGCTGTGCATAATTACGTGTATGTTGCTAACCCGCCATTATGGTTAGCCCTAGTGAGCAAGGTACTATTTTTAATCAGGATCCTGTCGCGTATCGTTGACGGTAATCAGTCATGGTTAGAAGGGCACAGCCGCTCTACGTTGGACGCCGCTCTCTGTCGCTCTCGTATCGGATCCTGGGAATCTCTAGGGCAGACAACAAGGGACGGGGCGGGGGGGCTAGCAACATGGGTTAGGGAAGGAAGAAAGGAGAGAAAAAACAAAGGAGAGCTTTTATTCAAGCAGAAAACAGTCTATAGTCACCCGTTAGACATCCGAGTTGTATTGGCTTTGGGTAAGGTAGGTACTTATCTGCCCGCATCACTTTGTTGCCCTTTAATAATTCGGCGTTTTCCTAATACTTGTAACACTGGTAGGGCATTGACCAACAGGCGGCCCCGGGTTTAGTAATACGCGCAATCCCACAATCCAGTACCGTCGGATCGAGCTTTAGGATTTCTAGCTAGCAGGCTGGCAGGGTCAGGGCAAACTTGTTACACCTGCAGTTATTAGTTAATAGTGAGATGTTGCTATTCACAAATACGTGGGTACTATCTACTAGGTATATGGAGATACTTGTAGATTGTAGCTAATAAAGCCACCCCAAGAGCTTACGTGGTAGATCTTTGTAAGTTATATTTCTACCCCCAGCCGTGTTTTTCTCGCCAACTCCAGAATCCATCCAGCTGCAGCATGCTGTAGGTACATACTCATTTTACCTACATCAGGTACACTAACCTGCAATGTATACCTACATGTACCTCCTACACGTAATTACATCCATATCCCTACGTGGGGCTCTATGCAGTGGGGCTATAGGAGGGGTTCTGCACGTGCAGCGTTTGGTACTCCTGTACTTGGTAATATTAGCTCTGTCTTTTGCGATGCAGCAATACTAGAAGCTCCATGCCTAATTTTATTACATACTTGAATTTAGCTTTTTTTTCTCTCTTCCTAGGCAGATATAGGTTTTGTCGGCCTTGGCTATCGAGCAAGGGATGTAGGTATCTGGGTATGGCCCCAGATAGGCCCAAGACCAAGTAATCTCTAGGCAGGTACCGATACACAACCTGGTACAGAATACGACTCTTGATCTCATTTGTTAGGTTTTTTTTTTCTTTCCCTGACCCTCTCTCCTTTTTGTCTTCGTCTCCTCCCGATGTGACGATAAGTGACAATAATCCACCCCCTGGCCCTGGTCTGACGATGGGCACACCTTGTCACTTCACCCATCGTCATCTTCGAACTCAGCACTATAGGCAACATCGGTAAGCTGGTATAAAAAGGGTCGTCCCATCCACTCTCCCTCATACCATTCCTATTACTTCAGCACAATCATGAGAAGTATATAACCATAACCACATCTCCTTCGACTCGACCCGTCTTTTTCCCGACTCCTTTAAACGCTCAATCTAGCTATATATTATACATCGTCATATCTTCGTCTTCCCTCTTGCGCACACACTTCTATAAAACACCGTAAAGGCTTAAACGCGCAAGAGAATCGTATCCACCATATCGTCTCTTATCCCCATCCGCCACCTCTTCTATTCAAACAGTTGTCATCATGGCTGTTAAAGAACACCAACCTCTTGTCAACCATTGCTGCGCTTTCTGCTGCAAGGCTGTCGATTTTGGAACGCATGATTACTGCGGTTCCCACGATGCCTGCCATAGATGTCCCAACTAGTCGTCGTCAATGGCACACCGGAGATGCTAAGAAAATTCCTTGGGGTTCCCGAACACCGTCCGAAAGGTTCAACCGGCCACTGTCCGAGATGGTGCAGCTACAGCGCGCCACTGCTATCTGTCACTCATTCCGCCTTTCCGTTTATGCCACACATACCCCTATCTAGGGCTACCTAGCTGAAAGGCCCGGGCTAGGGCGCTGTTACTACAGCCGCAGAGAACATGCCATGTATCTCTCATGCACGGTTCTATGTGTCCCTACGGCCACCCCGCCCAGCATGCAGCAAGGCTATGTTGCGACCAGCTGCGGACACAAACATTTGCCCATTGTTGTACACCTATGCAGGCTGCCGTTCGGTGACCCTCGTTGGGTCGCATAGGGTGCCGTTTCCGTATATTCGCACCGCTGTCGTCACTCCTATTCGGCTGCGACTCCTCCCATCCCTCAATTTGTGGCTGTTCTAGGCGCTTGCACACCGCGTCGCCAGCCTTTTCTTCATCTCAACCTTCTGTTACAAGTCACCCCGCATAGCTAAGCGTTTTTTGCATGTTTATTTTTTTACAGCGTCTGTTTTGTCTCTACTCCAACATATCCCACCAATTTTATCTGCTCTGGCCTGGTGTGGTACAGGGGAACCGAGGATTGCGGGCAGGCGTTTGCATTTAGGAAGGATATGGGTACTGTAAATGTGTTCATAGGCGTCGGATCGAGCAGACGCTGTCTGTGAGGTGCAAGGGGTGTATCGGCGCTACGGGGATTTTTCCTTTTTTTTCTGTTATTAGCACATACTACCTCTGCCAATACCAATTTTTCGGCTTGTTCTACAACCAGGTCCGTGGATACTTATTGGCGCTATTTGCTTGCCTACCCTTGAAGTTTCTTGGCCTCTATAAACACTGTATCTCTCTACCATAGGCCCCTAGCCTGCACGGTTCCTGTATCTTGCATGTGGCATACGAGTACGCCCCCGAATTTCATTGTGCCTGGTGAAAAGTATGGTATAAGTTTTTGTCATCTAACCTGCGAGTAAATCTACCAACAAAATATGGCTTGGCACTCACTATTATGCATCGCACCGCCGAATTTGCCATTGTCCATCGCTTACTTCAAGGGTTTTCTGGTGTGTCAAAATTCCATGCGCCACCGATTCCTCTTTTGCCCAACTATGTAGACCAACAGAAACCTCAAGCAAACTGCATCTTCACCAGATACGGAGCTTGGGGCTGCGTCAGCTGAGAAATAAGCGAGGCCGGCGTACCTGTGTACACTTTCTAAAGACAGGCATTCATAGAGGATCGTCCAACCCTGTCAAGCCATCCTAGCAGACTTTCCCAGGTACTTTCAAAACAAACTAGACTACGTGCATACTACTTAGACAAGGTACGAGTAGCTCGTATCCAGCACAAAAGTCTTCGAGCTTTGCCATTATTGCACACATCTCGTGTTCTTTGTGCTTTGTTATCTTTTTTGATGTCTTTGTAGTCGTCTACCTAATATGGACTAGTCTGATATGAGTTTTGACTCTTGAGGCATATGGAAAAGCCGTTGGCCGATGTTACACCACTCCCCTGCAGCGCTAATGTTACGAGTATTGATGGCCATATCAGTCTTTTGAAACCCGCTCCTCCCCTGGTCAATGCGATATCTTCACTCCCTTTAGGAAAGCGTGGTACGTAATTAACATTTAGTGCGGGACCACAAAAAAGGACCACTAACCGACACAACTGGGGGCTGAGGTGAGCCGTCCAGGATGTCCTGCGCTGCTGCTGCAACCGCCCGCCTTTCTGACCCATGGGCACCAAAGGTCAAAGGCAATCCCGTTCCAAGTAGGTGGCCAAGGCAAATCCGGCCCTTGGACGTTACATGCCGCCGAAACTAGAACGGAAGCTTCGGCGAACGGCTGAACGGCAAATACGTCGACGGAGGCTATACAGGAGGTATTCGAGGCCCGGAGCTTGTACGGGAAACGGTTGGATGACAACGAACTAAACTCAAGTGTTTCTGAGATAACCCGGCCAGGTGATCGGGTTGATACCGACTTTTTGAGAGGCCGCGACGACAAGGTAAAGGATGTTGCCCTTCGAGCATTGTGGGCCCGACAAACTTCCGTACCCTTCCAATGCTGGGTGCTTCCAAGATTAGAGACAAAAGGTGCAAAACAAAAGCTCAATTGCCGGGGAGCAACCAACGGCAATAACCAAGTGCGGGCAAAAACTACCTTACAGACACACGTGGACCCTCTATATGGAGCGCTTAAGCGCTCATAAGACACGATACACGGAGCAGAGTGGATGTAACAAGACGGGATACCCAACTAGACCTCGGCACATAAACGACAGAGCATCTCAAACGTCCCTATTAGGTAAAGGTGTGACCAGGAGCTGTTGACAAGATACCAGACAGACAAGGGTTCGCATTTAAGCTGGCGTTGCATCATCTCCATCGGCCTCCACTTGGATTAACTACACGTATACGAGTGTACCTGCATCCCATGTTATCGCCTCTTGTATGCATGATGGGATATCAATGCTTCCTTCTATACAGACAAGCTCGAGGATACAGCTGCATGGATACTGCCCCCTCGCGAGCTCTAGCTTATGCTTATCGTCGGCCCACGCAGCACAATGTCTTACTCCATGTTTCTCGGTGACGCGATTAAGTCACCTGGACGTTTCTACTAACCGCCCGCCTCACCTAGCTTGGCAGCAGCCCAAAGCGGAACGTGAAGATAAGGATGAAAGGACGTCACTCCTCTGGCGATAGGTAGCCAAATCTGGTTGGGGACGCCCGCAAATGCCTAGGCAATTTGGGTTTACACAAAAAGAGGCCACGCGTGTCACCTGCTGGTGCACGCCCCGAGATGCACGGTCAAGACAGAAGCAGTGTCAGGGTCATTCCCGGCTGTGATACCGAATCAAGGTGTGCCCGACACCGTTTGTGCGCAGCTGCAGCTGCAGCTACATTAAACAGGTGACCACGTATGGCATTTCTTTGTTTCCCATCCCCTCTTCCACTTTCCTCCACCATTTCCTCGTCGTTGTCATTAAATTGGTTACTGTTGGGGTATGTATTATTGGCCACATACAGGGCTTACTTACATTACATATTACCTACTATATCCTATATCCCTACAGGTGTGAGTAAGCCAAGCTAGGTCAACCCAGGCCGGGCCAGCCCCGGGCCAGCAGGCTAACCCCCCCCGGAGGCATAGTCGTCACGGCCGCACTGCGACTCTGACATTTGGGGGGTTTGCTTTTCCAAGGGAGGAGCTCAGGGTGTGATAGGAGGGAAATTACTTCACGAAAGCAGCTTATTGCATTTCATGCTTATGAAATTGAAGGTCCATCATGTAGGCCAGATACGCCACATTCCGGATCCTCGTCGGACAGGACAAGTCAGTGCATTCGTTGCTCAACTGTAGGCCTCCGAGGCCGAGGCCGAGGCCAACCGGCCCCCACCCGGCCGACCGACCTCCTAGTGCCCATCTACTCGCAACTAGAGACGACTGCGCAAGGATACTTAATACTCCTACAGAAGCACATCGAGGATTGTCTTTTCACCCTCCCTCCTGCTTGCCTATCTTGTCTGCTTTATCAACCTGAATTGGATTTACTTTTCTGTTTTTCTCCCCCTGATCAGTGATCCTCACTAACTTGCTCTACGTCTTCTGGCAGGCCTAGGTGCCTACCGTATACGGATAGCTCTACATATCAACATAGTACATTTCTCAACATCTGCATGTATGGACATGAACGTACTTAGTTCGATGTCCTGTAATCTGCCCTACTTACCCAGCTGAAGGACAACGCCAGCCAGAAACAGAAAAAGAAGTTAATAATGTCGTCACCCTTATCACGTAAGACAGTCCTAGTAATAATAGAATAGATTTCTGAAACGTACTATATCCACATTTGTTTCTAGTCTACATAAAGATTGACTGCCCTAACAACTGCAAGTTCTCCAGGAATTATTAGTTAACATAATCTTACTTGGAGAAGGCAAAAAAGAGCAAATGCAAGGATCGACAGACGAGACAAGGAAAGGGTGATTTCTTTACAAGTACCTTGAAGTAAAAGTACCGGGTGTGCCAAGATCTCTTGTTCCAAGTTGCCAACATTGTTTGTGTCTAAAAGTTAGAATTTCACCTTTCTTTTCCCGTACCCGTCCATCGTCAATCTCGGTCTTGCTCGGACCCGTCCCATAGCTTTGTACGATGCGGCACGGTGCGGCAACTAAAGATTACTGCCCTTTCCGGAAATGGTTTGGTCTCGGCTGACTTGCATTGCAGGGTTCCTTTTTTTTTTTTTTCTTCTTCTCTCTCTTTTTGCGAACTTTTTTTTTTTTTACATTACATTACATACGTCCAGATTTGCAATTTGGTTGCGTGTTTTCATTATTGATTGCTCGCTTGCGTGTTGATGTACAGGTAGTTTCTTGAAATATGTACTTTGTTTATATATATCGACGTCGGGGGTTGGTGTATACTTACCTAACCCAGATGTACCTATCATACACTTACAAGTAAGTACCTAGCAACCCCCTATCTAACCTCTTAAATTACAAGTAGGTAGTCTACTCGTAGGATAAATCATAAGGAGAAGAAATCAGATATTTTCGACCTTTAAGTATCCTAACCTACATTATACCTTGGCTATGTATCTGTACTCGTAAAAAGCTATTACCTCGCTAGGTTACTGGTCTCTCTGGTTTTCATTGTACGTCGTCATAATGGCTTGCCAAGCTTGACATTTTTTTCTTTTCTTTTTTCTTTCTTCTACTCGTAGTCCGTTTATCTACCCATCTCACTAAGCCCGGCGACTGACTGAGTGACTGAGTGACTGACTGACTGACTAACTGACTGATTAACTAACTAACTAACTGAGCCTTTCTAACAAAACCCGGAGCTCGCCCAGTAGGTATATGGCGTTGTCTCGCTAATATCGGGGGTTATGGCGATATATGCAGATCACAGGCTAGTCTAGCTGCCCGTCGCCCTATTCTGATATTATTTCCCCAGCTTGCTTCTCTAATGTGGGCTTCCCTTCCCTTACCTTACTACTACTTGTATGTCAGCATAGACAAGCGGTCAAGGATGTTTGAAGCTCGCCCCTGATGTTCTATCGTAGGTTAGTCTAGAGTAGCCTTGTCTTCAAAACACTTGTGTACCTATTGCAATTACAGCTGTACGATAGGTAAACTCTACTTGCGATGGAGAGAAGAGTATTGACTTTAGCTTATAGCTACGAGTAGTGTGACCCGGCGCCTACCGCACCGCAAGAGTTCATTTCTCTCTGGTCTACCTAATACGGCTCTGACGATTATGATGACGACGACGATGGTAATATTCGAGTAATAATAACGTACATAAGGCAAATCTGATCCTACTACTAACATGCCTGTCTATCTGAGCATCTGCCCTCGGGGTGTCTGTACGACGTTCTGCTATATAGACTCACCTCTAGCCGTGCAGAACTATTTTGGGAAGGGTCAGAGACAACCTTAACCTACCTCTCAACTTACAGAGGACGAAGATGTAGGTAAGATAATAGAGATATGCATGTGGAAATTGTAATTCCAGGAGCAGGTACGACCTAAGATAGGTGCATGCATGCAGGGCGCTGATGTGACAACACTGCCGCCCAGCCCTCAATCTTCTACTCGTAGGTAAAGTACTTACTACCTAGCGTACATCTTTAACCCAAGATGTATGTTCGGTGAGGGCTTCTTGGAAGTTGGAAGCCCATGCCTTACTTGTTTCTAAACGTCTTTTACTATATAAAGATATTGATTTACGACCGCGCCTACTCCTACAGGTACTCTAGTGTTAGAGATGCAGTGCCTACATTAAGTATGCCGCATCCGCATGCTACTACTAAACTGACTAACCTACATTAGTCAAGATAGCTTCCTTAAACCTGAGAGAGCCTCGATCTTTCTAAACGAGGGTACTGTAACTCCTTCCTTCCTTCCTTCCCATCCCCTAACGCAACTCCGGGTTCTTGGATTGCCGATTGGGGTCATGGGCCGCAGGTTATAATCAATGCGTTATAGCCCAAGTGAGTGTCCAGGTCTAGGTTCATATCCCCAGACGACGATATAAAAGGGATACAAAAGCGCAAAAGAGAAATTAAGATTGTATATCAAAGACGTGCAGCAAATGACCCCATCGATGCGCATATGTGAAGCATGTAGGTGAGCGTTTATGGTAATTGGTGTCTGCAGGTTCCCATAAGCCACTCAGCAGATCGCTGCTGCCTGTGAGTATGGCGTATTACAGGGGTGAGAAAGGTCCTTCTGCAGATGTGCCTACTTCTACTCGTACGAGAAGATAGAGGAGGCGCAGATGGGTAGTCCAATAACAAATGGTCCATGATATAGGCTTGCATGAAATTTGACATCCAGACTTTCTTGCGCCCTGTCATGGTGGTCTAGTAATACGTAAAGTCGCAATCGAATTAAATGTGCTTCTTCCTTGATACGAAAATGGAATGTTCTTCTAATTACGAGTAAAGCACCGAGAGTGAGTATTATATTGCATCAGTTCTAGGTGTGCCTGAGGTGACGACCCACGTAGGTACTTTTTCTACATTGTACCTAGACTAGCCCGGAGATGAGTCGTCTTGTGAGCGGCGGCCCGATCCTTCAGAGGTCCCGAAACAGGTACCTGGGAATGGTAAAACATTGGCATCTGTAAACGACACCAGAAACGGGAATATCGCTATCTGTATCATCTGTTTATCGCTCCTAAATGTACCTAAATACATACCTACATGTGCATACATGAGGTACCCGCCGACGTCCTACGATAGTATGTACCCTATATCCACGCAGGTAAGTACGAGTAAGCAGCAGACAGGCAGGTGCCCTGTTCATGCCTGCCAGGGTACATGTATGTACGGTAAGTAACGCGCATAGGCTATTAGGTATGTACGTAAACATACTAGGTAGTCTAATAGATAAGTGATAATGATTCATGACCTCTACGAGCCATGCTCGGTATCGAGGTTCGACCCCGATCAGAAATGCAGCACTCCCTGCGCCTCGAACCATATATTCCTCCCAGCCTTACATCCATCGTCGACGAGCATGGCGGGGATCCTATTTCAAGAGCCTAGATTGTCATGTAGAGTAGGTACCTGTACCTCTCGGTGGTAAGGACACTTACACGTATCACCTACATGTAGTAGGTACCTAGGCCCCTTACCTTCAATTGTGTAAGTAGCTTCCTTTTCCTTCCTACATCGTACCGACCAGGCAATTTGCGGATGTTGCAGGCACAGACCGTCATCTCGGTCTCGCATAAGTATAGGATACATGAATCATACATGCCCGGGTCTTCCTGATAACCTGTCTTCTATGCTATTGTACGTAGATTGCCAGCGGTATCTTTTGTACAAACATGTACCGGTTTCATCAGCACCTTGCCGCTCTCTTTTCGGCTCAAGTTCTCAACCGCCTCGCATCATGCACCCCGGATCGACCCCAAGGTCCAACTACCTAGCGGGACGGACATAGTGACGAATTTGGACGGTCGAGGCACGTCGATTTATTGTGGGCTCACTATCTACTATTAGAACCCACCTGGTTGGGACGGACGCACGGACTGGCGGACTGGCGGACGGACGGGAACACCCAGCACATGACCCCGCGTGCCCGCCCACACCCGTTCTTAGGTCTCGATTACCTATAGCTTTGCCATGTTTGGGGCTTCGTTACATCCCGCGCAGTATCCGTACCATCTGCTTCGGCAATCGAGCTATGTCCTAGAGGTAGAGAGCTTGGTATTGCCTAGTGCAACCACTGGAGGTTCCGCCGAAAGGGGCCGTGTCCAAAAGGAATGGTGGCGTTCTAGTTCCGGGATAGCAGGTTGTAGTCGACCCCCCCCCAGCTTCTAACATAGGTTAATCCCATTACGAGAGACATAGACATCCATAGACGGTACCTGGGTCGGAAGGTTAGTTTGCCCGACACATCTGCAAGTGAGAACATTAACCAGCACTCACTTCATGCAGGGCGACGGCTTTCAAAAGAATACCAAGGCAAAAGGACCTGGACTAACCCAGGTAGAACTGCTTCGAAGGAAGGCATGGAGGGGAACTGCAAAGTACGGACGGCCCCGGACGGTCCAAGATGCGTCAGGGTTTCCTTGGCGACAGTGTGCCCCTGGGCCCTGGACTTACGGTGAAGGTACCTACTGTACTCAGTACATGTACACGTACATTGTTGTTTTCGCGGTACACTAATCGTCGAGTAGGGTAGGTATTCGTTTCTTTTTTCGTCGAGACAATACCGCTTATGTATAAGCTCATCCTTCCCTTCTCCTTGGGCCCGGGAGAATGGGGAACTACTGCAGCAACGATGCCAAGGGGAGCGAGCTTCCTTAGTCTGCGCCGGGGCCATGGTACTGTAAACAGGGAAAAGCGAGCACAGACGAAAGATTATTGGCAGGCCGCGATAGCTACGACACGAAATCTAGCAGGATCCTACAAGGTCCCAAGGTTCCACGCTCAGGAATCTGCCTCGCCTAGGCTAGGTACCTATAGTTCTTCTTCCTTCACCTCTGCTATCCTATCCTAACAACACCCTAGTTAAATCCCGACCCTCGGGCTCCGATCATGAGTCCTCCACCAAACATCATGTAAGCAAACATAGAATATCGTAGGTATCCTTGGGACCTTCCGGCCCCGCATAGCCTTCCCTTTCTCCTCTTTTTTCTTCTTCGTCCCCTGCGCAAAATGCCGGATGGGGAAAAGGTAAGAGTTCTCGCGACAGTTACCGTCCTGGGAAGCATGAGAATCAAAGAGGATTTCATGTGCATCTGTCCCCAGCACAGCACATATCCGAATGGCGTGTTTCCTTTTACCCAACATCCCTCTTACGCGGCCTTCTATCTCGAACAATTAGACGATGTCGGCTCTCTACGTATGGGATTGATGCGGGGTCAACAGAAGTGGTAGACGTCAAAGTCACAGAGGCTCCGTGTGGGGACTTCGCGATCCATACGCTACTACGTTCACTGACGGCGAGGGCTATGGAGGACAGATGGAAGTTGGCCAAGACGCCGAGCACACTCCCTCTGCTGGCATAAGCAAAGACAGGTGACCAAGGCTTCTAAATCATCGTATATTGTTGTTGCCTAAGAGGGCCACTGAAAGTAGTTTATTATAGGTTACTTTGTCGTATACGAATGTCCTCGGCTACTCTACTTGATACAGTATAGTAACCAGCTCGTCTGACGGGGCCATCGTCGTCTCTAGTTGCCTCAACCCGAGTAGCGGCCGGTACCTCGATCCTTACGCGTCATAATCATGTCACTCAGCTCCGAATCGAGACAAAAGAAACGATATACAACAAGATAGCTGTTCCTCAGGATGACACTTTCCTTACGATGACCAGCGCATGAGGGCGTCTAATCTGTCCTATCCACGACATTTCTGTGCTACAAAATAGCTGTTGGAAACGGAAAGCCACCTAACCTACCTACTTGAAACCTGTTGGGCATCTACCACTCCAGCAACCTTGTTTTTTTTTGGTCTCAAGAACAGCTACCTAGTTGCCGTCATCCGAGAATCGTACGAGCCCAGTCAGACACTTTACTTATATCGAATCGATCATCTTGGCATGATAAATCCCAGATCTCCGGTAACCAATTTAGCACCAGAGAGCCTAGGCTAAGCCCTTTTTATGATCGAGGGCCCTTAAAATCCTTCGGTTCATACCTGCTTTTAGAAACACAGGTAAATACATGAACGAATACCTCGCTTATACACGTGCATATGTAGAGGAAACAATGAACTAACCTAGGCTAGGTAGGGCGTACCTCGTCGCACTGGGTTGAGAAAGGCCTAGAAGTACCTAGTCGGCAGACCACATCAGATGATGTAGGTAGGTTAGGCCCTTGACACAATTATGACATTGAAGCAATGATCAAAGACACGTGGTAATATAAGAGTCTGCGATGTTATAGGGGTCGGGCAACAAAGGGGTCGAAAGCGGCAATTGGCCCTCGATATGCCTACGTGGGCGATTTGCTCTCGAAGAGGGGTTGAGAATCGTATGTCTCTACTCTGGTATACAAAGGTGTGGCTTGGCTTTTGCAATATGGTCTGGTCTATTCTACGGCTTGTCAAGTGTCCAAGTTGGCAAGCAGGATTTCACATTATTTTACATATTATTTTTACTGGGGGGAAGGTCTGTTGCTAGGTTAAATTATTTAGGACAGAAACGTCCTCGTGGGTTTTAAGTGGCCTAGATATTGGCCATTTACCCAGACACCAGTCGTTGATTGACATGGCATAGTTCGTACGGAATCAAAAATATCGTGGCCCTATTTCTGCGATATGCGTAGATATAGGGAAAGGGAAATCAAATGATGTCGAGCCATTCAAAGCGCCATATATTATTAACCTAATGGCCATGATTCCTCGTATAACGATCAAGACTTTCACACAATTTATCTAAAGCCCACGTCGGCTCGGATTCGTCGGCGAAGATTGGACTATCCTTTCCAATCCACTGTCCAGAGGTTTTAGTTAAGTAGTTAGCATGGCGGGTAGGCAACAGTACAAAGAAACAAAGATGAGAAAATAAAAGACATACATCCCAATCTACCGGGTTACCACCCATCGAGCTGAAGCGGATGAGATGCTTGAAATGAACCCATTCCCTATAGCTGTACCTCTTGTAAGGATCTCGACCGACATCTTGCGCCACGGAGCGGATTGCTCGCGATAGTTGGATGACCGGATGAGACTCGTTACTACTACTGCCATCACTATGCTCTTTTTGGATACCCTGTTGCACTCGAGGACGGTTCCCTTTTCCTTTTCCTCTTATTCCTCCGCCCTAAAAAAAAAAGACGATTTATCAACTCTCATGAACAAACAACCAACAAACAGTTGTGGACAAATAGATAGATAGATACCTAGGTAAGGTAAACCTACCTGAAACCCAGCACTAGCCCGCCGTCTCCGTTGTCGGAAATGGAAGAGACGGGTGATCCAATGAGTAGGGTATAGATGAAAGAATCGCTCGAGACGTCGCTTCTCCGGAAGGAGGAAGGAGGATGCTAGTGGTCCGAGTCACGTCTGCGATGACGGTATTCGATAAGGCGTGGATGAGGTTCGTGATGCTCGGGACGGTGATAAGTGACCATGTTACGAAGAAGACTTTTCCGATGTTTGATTTGGGCGTTAAATCGCCGTACCTGGGGGGAGTAATAAATTAATTGTATTTCTATCTTTTAATAAATCTTTTTTTTTTTTTTTTTTTTTTTTTTTGGCTCTCTTGTACACACGTATAATAATAATCAAAAAAAAAAAAGGGGGGGGGGGGGGGGGGGGGGGGAAACGGGGTGGGTTGT
>MU401591.1:68656-105201 GCA_022579005.1 Poronia punctata
AACCTCTCTTTTGCGTTCCCTCCCCCAACAGACAACAACACACACCAACACCCCCCCCCCGCGCGGGGGGGGCCCCCCCCCAGAGAGGGAAACGTGCTAGGATGTAGGTAGATGAGGTAAAAGTTACATGTACTTACCCAACAGTCATAAGCGTGACGAAACAAAAATAAAAAGAGTCGAAATATCCCCAATCCCGTTCAGCAAGCATGAAAACCAACGCGCCCAAAGTCCACAACGGGATGAAGATGCACAGCGCAAGCAAAAGTCGGTAGTAGGCTTTAAACCTCCCCGTGTCATCTTGGATCCCTCGCATCGCGTTGAACCGATCCCTATCGTCTTCGAGGACGAGATGGCGTCGTTTGCCTCGTTGTCGTTGTCGTCGTTTTTCCTCGAATACGAGATTTCGCCCTATGACCTTGAATTTCCCGTATTGAGCCAAGGAGTCGGAATAATCATCTGGATGAGTAGTAGTAGTAGTAGTAGTGGTAGTAGTAGAAGTAAGTCTACTACGCAACTGTGTCTCGTTGGTGACAGTTTGTCGGACAGTTCGTTCCCTAACGCGTTCCTCGTGTCTTTTCATCACGCCCCCGCTCTTCCTCTTCTCCATTCGCGATGTTATCGATCGAGATACTCGACTGATCACCAGTCCTAGCTGGCTCACGCCCACGAGCTCGTATACGAGGAAGAAAGACCGCGCTGCCGTGGTTGTGGGGTAAAAGTCGCCGTAGCCGATTGTTAGGAGGGAATGTTTGTTGCATTAGTCTTTTTCTTTGGGGAAAAGGAGTATTTTTTTAAAAAAAGGTTTAGGGGGGGGGGGGGGGGAGGGGAGGGGAAAAAAAAAGAAAGAAAAAAAGAGGTATATACATACAGCATTACAAAAATAAACAGCATCTTCGAATCCCCAACCTTCCAGCGCGGAAAACACCCCGACCCCTCCGGCGAGCCATACGAAGAAGAAGAACATGGTCTGTAATATCAGCGTGCGATGATCGTCGCACAGATGGAGGAACTCGTGCGCGTAGCGTCCCAGAAGCGTCCCTGTTAGATTAGACACTAACATGCACGCGCCCGTCATGTATGTGATGGAGGCCAAGACGGCGTACCAGAAGCCTTAGGTGTGCGGGTGTGCGGTGGTGGTGGTGGCGGCGGTGGTGGCGGCGGTGGTAGCGATGAGCTTTTTATAAGGATTTTGAGTTTGAGTTTGAGTTGGGATGAGGATTGGATGAGGGATTAAGATAGGATAGGAATAAGTATAAATACATACCATGCTAGAAGAAAGAAGCCATAATACGATAGACAATGGGACAGCTATCGTATACCGAACTCTGCGGACAAAGTGTAGGAGTAGGATGAAATTACCCACGAAGCCGCAGACGAGAGAGATGCTGTTGAGGGCTAATTCCCTGGCTTACTCGCATGTCAGCCCCCCCTTTCTTTTCTCCCCCCCCCCCTTTTTGTCAGGGATAAAAGAAATATAGAAAACTCACTCACCACCTATGATCCACATTTCCCTCTCCCTCCCACCCCCAGGAAGAAGCCAAAGCAGCCACGGAGAGAAAGTTTGACAACGGGCCTTGAGTTGCCGCGAGGATCGGCACGGCAGTTGAGGCGAACCACCATCGTCTGTAGAGATGGCGTAAGTACCTAGGTAAACATGCGGGAAAATCGAGAGGCAGGCTTTTTTTTTTTTTTTTTACTGTCGAGATATATCCTTCCCCCACTCGTGCCCTTTCGCGATATCGATGGTATCGGCCCGTTCAACTCCCCCAGCCCTTCTCTCGCTGTCTACTGTCCCAGCCGGGTTCGGGTTGTCCATTATTATACTAAGTTCCCCATGTGATTAACCAATGGCCGTTGTAATGCGCAAGCGCTTTGGGCAGGAGATGAAAGCATGGGAATGGGAGACAAGGTTGATGTACTTGGTTACAGTCAGCCTCGGGAGCTAGCTAGCTACTTGGAATTTGTATAGCATCATTCCGATGCGATTCATGAGCTCGTTGGGTGACGCAGGGGCTTTTCAGGGATTTATTCACTACTTAACTAAAGTGATGCCACCATGTTCTTGTACAAGGATGAGCCTGTGGACCTACACCGTATAGAGGCCCTCTGTAGTGCAGTCTGTGCAGAGTCCAGACTATCTGAGCTAGATGGGTTGTCAAGGTACAAACGCGCGGCGCAGCAGATGCACTAGCAAAGCTTATCTTTTTGTTGTTCGTCTTCATGTGAGTGGTGAATTATTCCGACACTAACTAGTAACTGCAAGTCCAAGAGGCAAGTTACAACAACGAGACTCCATCCGCTCGCGTCAAATGTCCATAATTCCCCCCTCGAGTTGCTCCTCTGTTCCTCGGCAAACGTCAACTTCTTAATGGCAGGAGATACAGAGTTTGCGCTGCGTCGTGCCAGGTTGGTAATTCCGCGACTCGGGTACTTATGCCGAAGAACGCGGCTTCCTGTTGGCCGTCGGTTGACCATTCAGTACCACCTACGGCAGAGGGCAGATTACCCAAGCCCCTGAACCCTTCATCAGGACCGTTCTATTAGCGCAGTGATTTGGAAGCCGACTTGGCGAAAAGGCGGCTCTGGTGTTCTGGCAATCCATGATAGGCCTCTAGTCCAGAAAGACTTTTGCGCCTGCCCGCGTCCTAAGGGGATCGAGCGGTTCGGTTATAGGCAAATGGTAATACAGAAAGGAGGTCCATCTGCATCTTCTCGAATTAACTCGAACAAGGATGGAGAAGGTGTAGCTGAACCTCAGTAATAGTTGCTCCTCCCGTAAGCCTCCGAATTTTGGAGTACGTGGTGATACGTGGACTTCGTGCAGCGCCCTCATGTCTTTACGAGAGCCAGTCCCTTTTACTCTTCCTTTTTGTTCTCTTCCTCTTTGGACTGTGACTTTTCACCGGCAGTATTATTCGACGCGACGCCGTTTTGCTTCCGTATCGCTGTTTCAACCTGCCAAATGGCGCGTTCAAGCTCAATCTCAAGCTCCGGGATATCTAGAGCCTGTGAGAGCTCATGGCCGGTCGACTGCGTTATCAACATTCGTTCTGGTTCCTCCGAGCCAGCGCTGTTTTCGGGCCGAGGAGTAGAGTCGGATTCGTTCGGCTTCCTCTCTAGTGTTTGCAAGGAGGGTATAGAACGAGAATAGATCGCATCTAGCTTTTCCGACGGAGACAAGGTGAAAAAGTCATGGGAAATAAGCCATTTCAGATGTTTACCGCCAGCCAGAGCTTTATAATGAGACCATGCCCGATAAACAAGGTAAAAGAAGGGCAAATTAGGTATGCTAATGTGACATGTTAGCCAGCTGTCAAGTTGAAAAGGGTGCGTCGCAATCGACAGGTTTAAAGACTTACATTGGAACCAGAGCAAATGGAGCACTTATGGGCATCCCTATGAAGCACCATACCATCCTAGAACGATGTAGGCCTTCTCGTTCCGTAGCGAGCTTCTGTAGGACCTGGGGCGCGTTTGTCGGGGGAATTATGGACGCAGGGAACACTATATGGTGTTTTTCTTTTCCTAATGCATCCTCTTCCCTCCTCCTTGTCGAAAGGGTAGGAACGGACTTCAGACCCCATTCCTCGTACGGTATTCTTCGAAGAGCCCTATTACCGTACTTGACCACGGCTTTTTTCCACCCTCCATCTTGCTTCTCCCAACCGGCCCATAGCTTCGCAGCGCGTGTAATCACTTTATCGGCCAATGGCTGTTTTTCTGTCGGTAAAGTCTGAAGCTTCTGGCAATAAAGAAGCGTTCGCCGGGTCGAAATGGGAAGGAGAAAGAGTCGCATCTTCGGTCAAGCGCAGAGCAGGAGGGGGGCAGGATGTCGGGGAAGAGGAAACAAGGTGCCAAAAACAATACGGCGGATACTGGTCAAAAAAGACTCGGTCTTATGATCCCCAACTAAAGACGCGTGAATTGATTATTGGGGTATTAATAGTCATATGATATGTGACATAGTGAAGGCTGCAAGTAAAGAAGTCTGCGAATTCGTGAGGCCGCTTTTTTCGGCGCGTTGGATCCCTGCCTGGCTAACCTAGCATCTAATAATTTACGTACCCTCGGACTCTCATCCAGGCCACCGATGACATCAGCCATCTTCCTGGTAAGCTATGCCAATTTGTGCCTTGTTTAAGCATACTATGTACCAAGGCAGGAATATCTGACTGTTCGCATTGTTATGTCCCTAAGCCGTGTAGGCTTTTGCCTCTCAATAGACACACTTTTTGACCTCCAAAAGATTGATGTACATGTAAAATATTGAAGAGTTGCCTATTATTGTGTCTGTTTAAAACATCCCCAAGGCAAGCTACAAAAGCCGTAGCACCAAGTTAATGCTTTGAATCTGGAAACCAGCTTGTTCAAGTATTCTATGGTACCTATATGTACTCAGGACACTCAGGTATCTACATACATACATATGTACCTTGAAACCTGCCCGCTAGTATATATGCAGGGTTAGTGTAGTTCTACACGTGCCTTAAATGTGGCAGTCAATGCAGGTGCCTAGACCCCTGCCGCTCACCATTACACCGTTATAGTACTGTACATTTTAGAGGACTAGCATCTTGGATAGGTAGGTAGGTACTTCGAGACGAGGCTGTCTTACCTCCCATCCCATCAGTTTCGGCCTTATCCCTTCCCTATTCCCTGTTTCACGTTGGTCGTCTCAATCGAACATCAACTAAAGCCCGCAAGCTACGTTTGCACGCGTTGGCGGGCGTCCAACACGATAGCAATCTTTCATTTCTTTGCACTTATTTTACAATTTCTATCACTTCTATCACTCTCCCTAACCACAGTATTCGTCTCCTGCTAATTTCCATAACCTCGCTTTTGGCTGATTCCTCGGCTTTGCTACGGCCTTGCTGACGTACGGCAAGCTGACGTCCAATCCGGCTCTTTTTAAGGCCGACCGCGGCCTAAATAATCCAGCAGACTTGAAACCTGTTCGTGGGATTTCGTGGATCGACCCATTACATCTGCGCAACCAACATAATTATACCGTCACTTCTTTCGCTCTTTTGGACTTGGTCACGCTCCTTGGCGCTCACACTTGTGTGTTGGTTGAGGAGGTTTGACGACTCTTACTTTTCTTATTTTGCATATTGCGTCTGGCAGCAAAATCATGACCGTGGGCTCCATCAATCTTCACATAAACGAGTCAGAGTAAACATTACGACTTTGATCCATTCTATTGATTGCTGCTGCCTGTGACGAGAGTCATGACCGGCTTGCTTTCTTCGGCATGGCCCCAAACCCACTGAGAGCCACCGTTCCGGCATGGGTGGAATTATATGATGAGGATGTTCACGGGCCTCAGCCACAGAGTCCCATCCATCCGCCCTCGCCCACTGTTCGTCCAGAACAGAACAGAGGGAGCCACCCACTCAAGCGCCGTGTGTCCAAGGACGGCTATGTTGATTGGGTGGATGAAAAATACGGTCGTGTATCCAAACTGCCCGTGTTTCTGCGAAAACGCGCCGACCGGCCTGGGCGAAGATGGGATCATTTACGGACGTCCGAGCCCGTCATTATGGGACTGGGATATCGCCCACCCCACGAAGACCCATATGATAGGTGGCGCGACTTCATTCATTCCTCATCCTACGGCCAGGACCCGAATGATCAGTATGAAGTCGTTGGAAATGACGTCCTGACCCAGCTGATGCCGGGCCTCGACAATCCTGTACGGACACCGTTATATCCGTTAGATCCCAAGTTGAACAAATCGCAAAACAGTGCCTGGTTCATGCGTCTCGGCAATTTTATCCTCCGGCACCCCATTGCACCACTCATATTCCGTCTTATTGTCCTTATAACGACCATATCCGCCCTGGCGTTGACCACAGTAATCTATCGAAGGGAGAAGGACCCCCACGCTATTGCTGGCACTCGGCCTGAGACGTCCCAGGCAATCGTTGCCATCGTGATCGACTCGGTGGCAATCCCGTACATACTGTATATGACATGGGATGAATACACGGGCAAACCCCTAGGCCTACGAGCCCCTGCTCAGAAAATATCTCTCACGCTCCTTGACCTCGTCTTTATAGTCTTGAAGTCGGCAAGCACGGCATTAGCTTTCGAGGCACTTGTTTATCATAGCGGCGATGGACAAGCGCAGGACCCTAATGCAAGAGCCCAGGAATGGGAATCGCTGGATCTGGCAAGAGGCTTAGCAGCATTGACGCTTGTCGGATTGCTTGCCTGGATTGTGAACTTCACCATCAGTGTATTTAGACTGGCCGAAAAATTGGGTGGCATAGAAAACGCTCCTGATAAGTAGAACATAGTATACCTAAGTAATCAAACACACCAGCTCATAACATGGCGTATAATTGCGACACCAAGACTTGATTGCATACTGTCTTTATAGTCGTGTGTCTTATCAGGTTAGACTACTATCACATCACCTTGTGTATTGGGGGGCTATAAGATCTCGGTGTAGAGGTCGATGCCCAAATAAGAAAATAGGTTGTAGTAAGCACAACTGCGATGGTGGGCACCCGGTAGAGTAGGTATTACAGTTACTCGACGATGAAGTTACACGCTGTGGAGACTTAAATATAGAACCACCAGTAAACCTGTATATCTCACCGGGCAAAAAATGGTCTAATACCTACAATTACTAAATAGCCGTAGGTATTTAAATTATAATATCACCAATATGCGTAGACACCTATCACCAGGTATATGTTGAGATGGTCTCATTATTTATACCATTTATTCACATGTAGGTTTTACGTCAAGAACAGGCTCTCGACTTAGCGGCTAACTTATCCTTGGTGGTTTGCTTTCACAAAGTACAAGTACTACTAGGGGGCCTACCCTTTGTGGTCCTCTTTGCTACGTAGAGGGGGCAATATTAATATTAATTACTTTAAAAATTACTGTTTAGTTAACTATAAGCTCTATACCTAATTTGTATAAGAAAACTATAAAAACGCAAGCAAAATTATTACTTTTAACAAGCTACTATAATAGCATTATAATTAATAGTAATATATAAAGTTGTTAGTAGGTTAAAAAAATAGCTTTTATAGTGTTTTTAGCGTTTTTAGCTTTATTTTAGTGTAATTAGGTTATTTATAGCGTTTTAAGCTTAAGGGGCTTTTGTATTATTATATAGCCTTTATAAGGTTAAAGCTTTTAAGGGAAGAGGGCTTAAAAGCAGTTTTACTTTACTATTGCTTTTTTATTGTTAAAGTTATTGTTAAGGTTTATTTTAAAAAAATTGTTTAATTTTATAGTATTATTATTAAGCTTTAAAAAGCTTTGTAGTTTATTTAGCTTAATAAGCACATACTTGTTATTATTTGCACTATTGCTAGTAGCTTTTTTAAGGTTAAAGCTTTTTTAGTTATATAAAAAGGGCTTGTTAATATAGTAAATTTATTTAAAAAGAAGTATAGGTTATATATTTACTATAAATAAAGAAAGCTATTTATTTTCTTTACTAGCTTAAAAGGGGTGCTTTTTGCTATAAAAAATATAGTTATTTTTTTTTTATGTTTTTTAACTAGTTATAAAAGTAACAATAGCTTCTTTTATTACGCTGCTACTTTTTTTTTAGTTTGTTTTTTTGCTTTTTTTTAGTAGCTCTAAATGCTTTTATTTGCTTAGCTATAGCTTTTTGTTTTTTTTTAGCTTTTTTTATAGCTATTTAATTTTTTAGCTTGCTAGCGCTAACGCTATTAAAACGCTACTTTTAAAGCTTATAAAACTGCTTTTAAGTTTTATTTACTATAGTATTTTTTTAGGTAATAATTAACCTAATATATTAGTTATTTACTTATTTTAGCATAATAGCCTAGTTAAGCGTTTTATATACTAATTAAAAAGCTTTTTATAAAAGTAATAAAAAAAGCAAGTTTAGCAAATTTATATGCTTTTTATATAAGTAAGCTATATTGCTTTTTGTTTACGTAAACATATTACTAGACAGTAGCAATAACAATACTTTTAAAGTGCTTTAGTTAGCTAACTTTTGTTTTAAAACGTTAATAATAAAAGAAGGCTTATAAAGCTAGAATTTTGCTATTTTAAAGCTTTTTATTAAGTTTTTAGTAATAAAGCTAAAATAGTATATATTGTTAAAGGCTATAACAAAATTAGTGTAAATATAAGTAGGTTTATTTTTATAAAAGTAGTTTTTAAGGGTATATTAGTATTTAGCTTTTATAGCTTTAAATACGTTAAAATTTAAAAGCTAAAAGAAATAGGTTAAATAAAGAGGTAAAAATAAAAAGATAATATAATATTATAAGCAGTATTTACTTGCTTTAACGCTAATGTAGCTAAAGAAGTTATTTAAAGTTAATATTTGCTAAATTTTACGCTTTTTTAAATACTTTTATATGCTACTTTTAGTAGCAAGGTTGCTTTTATTTTTTATTAAAGTTATGCTACACTTATTAATACTAAACTACTTTTAAAAAGTAAATTGCTAACTTAACTTAAAATTTATAGCTTTATAGCTAAAAGTAAAGGATTATTTAAAAAAATGCTTATTAAAGTGCTTTAGCTAGTTAACTTATATTTTTTAAGTAGCAAAGCTGTTTTTAAAGCGTATAAATTATATTTTTAACTTTATTTTTAACTTAAACTATGCTACTAAAAAAAATACTTTAAAAATTATATATAGTAAAATAGCTTTACTTATAGCTAAACTATACTTAATATAAGTAGCACTTTTTTTATTGCTATAATTACTTATTTTAAGCATTTTAAAGTTTTTAAGCATAATAATAGTAATAATTTTAATATTATTGCTAACATAGCTAATTTATATGCTTATTTTATTTATATTTTAATTATTATTTATAAAAATATTATATTTTTTAACTATTTTAGCGTATAGGTTATAAAATGCTTTAATTAACTTAATTTTTTATTATAAAGTAAAACGTTTAGTATTAATAGCCTTTGTTTTTTAGCAGCATAATTTAAAATATAAAGCAAAAATATAGCAAAAGGTTTAGCTAAAAATAAAGCTTGCAAAAAGTAAACAGCGCGCTTAAATTTTAGTTATAGCTGCTTTTATTATGCTTTTTATAAGTAGCAGGCCTTTATAAGCAATAAAGTATATATATAAAGTTAACGCTTTATTTTTAGCTTTAATTAACGTAGTAAGCTTGCTATAAGGCTTTTTAGGCAAGCTATTAATATTATTGCTTTTTATGCGTTTTAAAGCTTTAAAAAAAGTGCTTTAAGCAATTTTAAAGCGTTTTGCAGCATTGTAAGTTAAAAAAGCTTTTATATAAAGGTGCTTAAAATAGCTTGCAATAAGTAGCTTGTAATAAAAGCGGTTTTTTTAGTTTAAAATTTACTTTGCTACTTTATTTGCTTTTAAAAAGCTAATTATATTTACTAGCGTTATTTTAATATAAAAAACAAAGTTAAAATAGCTTTAAGTAAATTATATTAACGCGTTAAAAGTAATAATTTTGCTTGCGTTTTTATAGTTTTCCTATATAAATTAAGTATAAAGCTTATAGTTGACTAAACGGTGATTTTTAGAGTAATTGATATTAATGTTGCCCTCTTTGCGTAGCAGAGGGGACTACGAAGGGTGGGCCCCCTAGTACTCCTACTTACCAGGGTACTTGGCGGCTGGTCTAGGTTAGATATAAATGTGTTGTTGCACACACTATCATCGTACTGTTATAGACATAAAGAATTAGGTACTTGGAGTCGAGAAAAATGACCATTGCTACTTACCTACTCATGTGATGAATCCTGATCATTGAGAAGAACCAAACTGTTTTACACGTAGGTGGGCAGCGAGGGGCAAGGCGTGGAGGGGTCGGGACTGAGTACCGGGTCAGGTTAGATACTTACCTGTTCTTTCCTCTACTCGAAAAGTTACAAACAATAGAGTCGGTGCACATGTATTGATGGCCCACCATTTACCTTGTGAGTACAACGCCACCTTCTGCCTAAGGGGAGACGCGGTACCCTTATTTTCTCTTTTTTGTAACTATACAAGTACACCCAAGGTACTAAGCAAATCAAGCCGGCTTGTACCCACCTGTCAGAACTTGCATTGGTTTTACCTTTTAGGTAGTACCCTCCAGCCTATCCGCAAGGTTGATAGATGTAGACAGGCACATTGCCTACATACCTGCCTACCTCAATACGCAGTCACCATCGAAAACCAACCCACCTTCTTCATACAACCATCATTCAGGTGCTGTAGTTCACCTCTGATATCAACTTCTCGTAGTCGCGAGCGTGCCAAGGTTATTGCCTTACCCAAGATCGATCCTCGTGTCGTTTTTTTCGTCCCAGGTATTCCTCTACGAACCGCCTTCGCAAAGTCCCGCCAACGTACGGCCGTAAATACCTTTTAAGGTTCCTGCACTTCACCTACCTTGCTTGCGTGCGTGGAGCGGTCTGCTGCTCCCCGGCTCAGCAAGCGCAAGAGTGAGCCTCGAAGCATAACGGAACTATATTGCGGCAGCGACAGAGTAGCTGCTAAGTGGTCAGATAATCTCGGCATCAGTATTTCGTGACGGCCCGAGTGGCGTCATTCTTCTTCTCCGTAGGTTCCTGTCCTTCTGCTCGTTCTCTTCCAACAACTGGTTTCTTAAAGAAGCATACAATACCTATGGACTGTAGGTGGTGTCAAGGATCTAAGCTTTAGACTTTGGGCCAGAGCTTTCTTTCGGCCCGCCTCGGAACGGAGCACATGGTAGTCTTCTGTGCTATCACTGTTGCCACCGTTGCTTCCATCCCCAATACCATTTCGTGGTCTATTATATACAGCGATCTTCCACATTCTCTACAAACCACCTCAGTTATGACAAGCGACTAACTTAACCATGTCTCCTCGTAGTAAGCACAACGGCGAGGGAGCGACGATAAAGCTTGCTCACCACGAGCGTAAATCAGCTCAACCCCCCGGGAATTCCGAAATGGCTACCAACGCCCACCGCCCCTTGCAGATGCCTCCGCAACCCAATAAGGAGGACATCGATGCAACGTATGCGCCCACTTCTACATCTCGACAGCTCTATTCCATTGCTAACTAGTCCTAGTTGGAATTATCTTCAAGCCGGCATCACGAAAATCATGGTCAATCTTCAAGATGGCATGGATATGGCCACTGTACGTGTGATTCAGTCCGTCCTTTTCTACGCCTTCGGAATGGTGCAGCTAACCGGTGTATAGTACATGGGTATTTACACGTATGTGCGATGATGTTGGTGTCTAGGCTATGCTGATTTTTGGACGCAGGGCTATTCATAACTTCTGCACATCACAAAAGGCGACGACTATGGCATCGCCGGCTGGTGTAGGACACGCCCATAGGGGAGGTAAGTCCGGGACTCCCATGTTGTTCCTCTCCCGCCTCCTGTGTCTCGAGTGTTAGCTAACGGTGGATGGTAATATGGCTAGCGCACCTCCTCGGCGAAGACTTGTATAGGAAACTCAAGGATTATCTGAACAAGCAGCTGGCCACGTTGTATCAGGACTCCAAGTTACATACGGACGAAGCCCTTCTCCGGTTCTACATCCGCGAATGGGGCCGATATACCACGGCAGCCAAGTACATCCATCATCTGTTTCGGTACCTGAATCGGCATTGGGTCAAGCGGGAGATGGATGAGGGCAAGAAGAATACGTACGATATCTACACATTGCACCTTTGCCAGTGGCGGACCGAATTCTTCAGTCTTGTCCACGACAAGGTTATGGACGCTGTACTGAAGCTGGTAGAGAGACAGCGGAACGGGGAAACCATCGAGCACAATCAGATAAAGCAAGTCGTGGATTCTTTTGTCTCACTCGGCCTCGATGACAACGACGCGACCAAGACCACGCTTGATATCTATAGAACCCATTTCGAGAAGCCTTTCCTAGCCGCAACGCGAGCCTTTTATCAAGCAGAATCTAAGCAATTCGTGGCCGATAATAGCGTTGTCGACTACATGACGAAGGCCGAGACCCGCCTGGAAGAAGAGGAAGAAAGGGTCCGGATGTATCTGCATAACGACATAGCTGGGCCTTTAAAAAAGGCGTGCTGTGAGGTCTTGATTGCCGACCACTCTGCCTTGCTGCGAGACGAGTTCCAAGTGCTACTGGACAATGATCGTGAGGAAGACATGGCCCGAATGTACAGGCTGCTCTCTAAAATTCCAGATGGCTTGGATCCGTTGAGGCAAAAGTTTGAAGGGCATGTAAGGAGTGCGGGCTTGGCGGCTGTCACAAAGGTGGCTTCAGACGCCGAAAAGCTCGAGCCAAAGGTCTATGTGGAGGCCCTTCTCGAGATTCACACGCAATACCAGACCTTAGTCAAGCGGGCATTTGCCGACGAACCAGAGTTTACGAGGTCTCTGGACAACGCCTGCAGGGAATTCGTCAACCGGAATGCTATTTGTAAAGCTGGCTCCAGCAAATCCCCGGAGCTGCTGGCCAAATATACAGATGTACTGTTGCGTAAGAGTGGATCGGGCGTAGAGGAGGCCGAGCTCGACACGACGTTGACGCAGATTATGACGGTGTTCAAATACATCGAGGACAAAGACGTCTTCCAGAAGTTCTATTCCCGTATGCTTGCAAGGCGTCTTGTGCACACGACTTCCTCCTCGGACGACGCCGAGACAAGTATGATCAGCAAGCTCAAGGAAGCCTGCGGCTTCGAGTACACAAATAAACTGCAGCGCATGTTCCAGGACATGCAGATCTCCAAGGACCTCAATACGGGATTCCGGGAATACACAAGGGGCCTCCAACTGGAGAAGCCGGCGCTGGATTCGTCCTACTCAATATTGGGCACAAGTTTCTGGCCTTTGATGGCACCCAACACGACGTTCAACCCGCCAGCAGAGATCCGGACGGACATGGAGCATTTCTCTGCCTTCTACAAGAACAAGCACGAGGGCCGCAAGCTGACATGGCTGTGGCAACTCTGCAAGGGTGAGCTCAAGGCTAGCTATTGCAAAGCTTCCAAGACACCCTACACTTTCCAGGTGAGCGTCTATCAGATGGCGATACTGCTGCTATTTAACGACAAGGACGCCCAAATGTACGAAGACATCTTGTCGGCTACGCAATTGACCAGCGAGGCACACGATGCGGCAATGGGCATCTTGCTGAAAGCCAGGGTCCTGCTTATGAAGCCAGATGGGGAGGGGGAGAAGCCGGGACCTGGCAAGATGTTCCACCTCAATTACGACTTTAAGAGCAAGAAGATTCGAGTCAATCTCAATATCAATACCAAGATCGAATCGAAGCAGGAAGAGACTGATACAAACAAGAATATAGAAGAAGACCGCCAGCTTATACTACAGGTAAGGAAGGCTCTATACCCGACAGTCGGGGAGTCGGCTAGGGTTGTTGCTGTTGAGCCGCGCTAATTTTATCTAGTCATCCATCGTTCGTATTATGAAAGCCAGGAAGAAGATGAAGCACTCGGCTCTGGTTGCCGAGTGCATTAACCAGATTAAGTCACGTTTCGTCCCCCAGATCGCGGATATAAAGAAGAATGTCGAAATTCTACTGGACAAGGAGTACCTGGAGCGACTAGAGGACGACGAGCTCGGCTATCTCGCTTAGACGAGCCATTCTGAAGGCGAGAGGCGGTAGCCTAGACACGCCAAATCCAAGATGCAGTCAGTGTATGAAGACGAAATTCCTACTACATTTTATCCCTTGCTTTGCATCAACCAACGCATTATGTCTATTGCTGCACAGGACAGCAGGCCCGGGGGCAGTATTTATCCGAACAGCCCACCAGGCACTTGCGGTCGAGGAAATCCGCCAAAACGGAAATATCTTGACCCTTATGTCGTCCAGTTCGGAAACGCGCTTTAGAAGCCCAGAAGACTGAGGGCCTAGGGGGGACGACAAGCGTTGAAAGTAATGCAAGGTGAAATAGCGCTCTTGTCCTATCTCGGTTGGTAGCGTCTTCGTAGACACCTATATCTCTCCAGTTGGACACAGGATTCCTTAAGGGAGGCGAGGTTGGGGTTCTAAGCTGTGGCCCGAGGGTTTTCGATGCACGGCCCCAAGTCCCTCTGTGAACTATTTTAGCGAGTATTGAGTTTTCCGCGTAGCAAAGTTGACAAGCAGTACTTTGCCCATTCCATGGTTACATGTATATGCAGGTCCTTGTAACGGGACATTAAGAACAAGTTAGCTAGGCAAATCAGCCGTATGCGCCCTGCTCTTCTAACTTGGTTACCTAAAACTACCTTTCGTACACCATAGACCGTTGGCGTTGCAACAAGCAATATGTGTCCACGGTCAGATGGAAGTAAAGTGGCATGAGACATATTCGGGGGTATTATATATACTGCCTCGCTATCCGAGGATCTGTGATTATATTTGTTTGCCGTCTCGTCATGATATATATTATATAAACAGTGAATAATAACAACTAGGTTAGATATAAAGAGCCCGACCGAGAAATGTGCCGGAAGGAGCATCGTACATTTTTTCCAAAGCTCTCTCATCCAACAGTCCTTACACATGAACACAATGTTGGCCTCTACGCTGTCACCGTCTCCTTTTTGCCGCCGAAGTCTGTTTGAGCTGTCGGGACCGCCGTACCATCTCGCTTCGAGACTGCAGTAGAGTTGCGTGGGCTGCCTGGCTTAGAAGAGCCACTCTCGTCCCCGGATGACACTCCGTCCAGCACACTTTCCCCAAAACTATGCTGTGTCAGGGGTCTGTCCTTGTCGCTACCATCGTTTTGTTCGTGTGATCCGTCCTCTGTCCGAGCCTTGTCGGTGCTTGCGAAGCCGCCTGAAGAGAGTGTTGGACTAGTCATAGGTGTCCCGTTTTTCTCGCTGCCTGAATCGCTGAGGGTATCGTAGGACATTGTGTTCCTCTTTCGAGAACCGCCGAAACCCCAGTAGCCGCTGTTGGTCTTGCTGGTGCTGGTACTGGTGCTGTTACCGGTGCTAGATCGACCCCAGCCTTGCTTCCGCTTCTGATCGGCCCACGATGTCCAGCTCCCGAGATAAGCACCCGCCCTAGCCCCGACGCTGGCCGCCTGAGGTGATTTAGGCCCATCCACGTTGAAGCCGTTCTTCTCGGCCTCCAACTGCTCGGCTTTGGCCTCCTCCGCTCGTTTTCTCTGGGCTTCCCGGAGTGTTTCCATGTCTGCATAGAACTTGTTAAACAGTGTGCTGGCTTTTTCACGTCCCGCCGCCAAATTCCTGCCGAGTACTTCTTTCCCTACGGCAAATTTCTCGTCAAGATGCAAATCTTGTACTTGTTGCTGTATGCGGCGCTGCACATCGTCCATGCTTAGGCCTCCGGCACACGGGTGTCTAGGCTCGACGATATCAAACAGGTGTGAGTCGGTGTTCGCGTTCCAGAGACGGTAATTATCCGTCTTGGTCCAGAATTCGATCCATTCGTCGCCGAAATCGCGGGAAGGGTCACCTTCGATGTGCGGAAGGGTCGCTTTTGGATTGCGAGCATTCTGGGCTAGATAGTTGCGATATTTGACGGATGATATTAGAGATAAGAGATACTCTTCAAACTGTAACCGGATAAACTCCTCACTCCCGCGGTAGCCCATCGTTTTCGGTCGCTGGGGGTTCGCCTCGTCCCACGTATCGTTGACTTCTTGCGTGATGAAGTCGATCCATCGTCGGTCTGCATGAGAAAGCACCAGGGCGTTGCGGAGAGAAGGGGAGGTTATGCTGATGGTATCTTCGTCGAGGTTGATCAAGATATCGCTATATCTATCCTTTTGTTGCAGCAAGAGCGAGTTTGTGCTGCCAACCACGTATGATTTGGTGCCGAAATCAGCCAACAGATCAAGCTGCTGAAGTGGTGTGTAAGGCCCAAAGAGACTCCCCTGGAAAACTAATTAGTATATGCCGAAACGCACGTGGAAGCGGGTACAGTACCTTGCCGAATATCTGCAGGGGCAGTCCCATGTAAGCGAGCAAGGAGTTCCTATCGCTGGTACGTAGACTTGTTGGCTGTGACAGGTTTTCCTCGTAGCTATTCATATCGGGTCCGGCACAGTCTTGAAGATTCCTCAATAAACCTGGTATTAGAGAGATTAAAGAAAATTGCATCATGCATAGTCGTTCGCATCGTGATCCAAAGAATAACATCTGGAGAGCAAGAGTTAGCTTTTTTTCTTCTATTGTCCCCTTTGTCCCTTCCCCTCGTCCTCGTCCTCGTCGGCGCCTTATCGGTCATAGGATCCTTACTTTAGGCTGTAACAAGCAGCATTTTAACAAGACCAAGGTCTGCCATCTGAACTCTCTTACTAATTCGCGAAGACTCATGCCGAGATACTGGTCCCTATCCAACTCCTCGTTCATTTGGCCCCGCTCCTTCTCGTCTGCTAGACTTTCCTGAAACCGTTTAAGTATTTCGGTGTCGGTGAATTCACGCTGGGCAAACCAGGCGTTCGTGACAACGGAGAGGCGCTCCCTCAGCATGCCAAAGAACTGCGGGGTGTCTGCTATGACGACCACGGCCTTCTGGACGGTGGAGCGTGTAACATCGGGAGGTCGGACGATCAACTGGGCCGCATCCATCTGTCTGGTGCAAGAGATGCCGAAAAGCGAAGTGGCGGGGCCGTCGTCGGTAGCGGGTCGAAGGAGAGTAAAATACGAGAAATCCTCGGTTGCCCTAACACGCCCCGTGGATGATGTCAGCCTCCATCTCAGGGGCAAGTCTCCCCTCGTCTCGTCGCATGAAAATTGCAAAGTAACACTGGTCAGGTAATGCTCACGCATGTGCTCCATCGCTCAGGGCCATAAACGGCAACAGAGACCAGTCCCATTCAGCTGCCGGGTCCCGCCCTTCAGCTACACCAAACCATTTCTCAACTTCTGGTCCTCTGTGGTGGTGGAAATCGACCACGGCCACCAACGGTACGAATCCCGACCTCTCGGCCTTGCCACTCTCGCTCGATACATCCGTACCCGAATTAGACATTGTAATGATGATTACGTGAGGTCAGGGGGGCGGGCTATATCGTCGAGGCCCAGCTTAAACTCGGGCGTTCGGACGTTCAGAGAGGACAGGCGGTAGAACAAGACAAAACCGTTACAGATGGATGTCCAGATGGCGACAAGGGTAGCACCATCTAGAATGAAGTGAGGTGGAAACACGACATTCCAGGGCGCTCGAATAGCTGTAAATCTCCAGAGGCAGAAGGCGGTGACGGCCAGCTATTCAAGAAACCGGTCTCATTCAAGTACGGAGGTTATGCAAGGTGGTCTAGATGATGCAACGGGTTCCTCGGTGAAACTTGGTGGGAAAATAATACGGCAGAAAAGAGAATCCCAGACAAGGTGGTAGACCAGCAAAATAATCAAGCTAGGAGTGGGAGCGAGGAAAAGCTATCAAAACCTGGGCGCCGAGTATCAAACTAACAAGTACGATTATCATAGGTCAAGGAATTGGCCAGTCAGCGCGCGCCGGTAGATTTATCAGGTTAGGTAGGGAAAGAAGACCCTTCGTCCAAAAACACCGTTGACGTGACAGCTGTAGGTTAGCTTATTATAGGACAGGTACTTTCGTAGATACCGAATTTGGCGGTGCCAAACAACCCGAGCAATTTGCTTAGTTACCGTCTTCTCTTCTCTATTCTCTCACGGCAATATCCAAAAAGTACCTAAGGTTACTGCCTTAGTAAACAGACGTTAAAAAGAGACCAAAGGTAAGGTACTCGACAAGGAAGAAAATATCTAATATGAGGCTAGGATTAAAGACAACATAGACGTGGGGCTATCGAAATCAAGGTTACATTCGAAACCCCAATCTAGACTAGACCAACACAAAAAGAAACATTCCTCGACGCCCCTACTCGTACGTACTTTGTACCAGCGTGTGTCGCGGGGTCATTAATCATGTTTGCGGCGCTTGGTCAGACGGTATGGAGAGCGCTACCAACCGCTATTCTCTCCAGCTTCTGGGTCAGTGGACATGATGGATCTGTTGTGAATACCCCACCATCCCGGGCCCCTCACTCCGGTACACGTCGGTGCCCTTGGCGCAGCAATTTCAAATCACAAGAGATATTACTTTACCTCAAGATTGGCAGTGTACATGTATTTATTCGAATATGTGCTCCCTAGTACCTAGTACCTAGTTTATCTACTCCTTCGGCCAAGTTTTTAATAACCTGCCCGTAGAGATTTGTAGCACAAGAAACTTGCTTAATTATTTCATATTCAGAATCAACTTTGAACCGTTTGATACAAACAATCGTGGATGTACTCGTACTCGAAGATATTAGCTATTGTACTCGTACCTCTCTACTCGTACATGGATCCAAGTACGAGTAGGAGTACGTACCTACTTACATAGGGGCCCCACCGCTCTCCAAACGTCCAACCTTTCCCCAACTTCAAATGGAATCAATTAACCAAAACTAAAATAAATAACCGCCATTGTAAAGCGGTAAGTATCTACTTTGTAAAGTCAACGACATATCATTCTGTCTGTCTCAGCTTTTGCCGTCTATCCGCTCGTTTTAGAAGGGGAGGGGTGGAAACGCAGTCAAGACTTGACTGATTGATTGATCGACTTCTCCGAACCTATCATCCACCCATTCGCGTGCGCGTATGTAGATTAGCATGGACGTGGCAAAAAAAAAAAAAAGAGAGAGAAAGCATGCCACCTGTCTTGCATTGCATAAACGACACACATTAGTCTAGGATCATATCAAGCGAAAAAAAGGTAGGTATCTTTTACTTCTTATCCAACCCTCCGACATATCTCCCTTTTACTTCCTTACCTCTTCTACATGGGACAGATATACCGACCTGTCCTGTGTAGATTACATGCCTTGATGCCCTTGGAAAGCCGATAAAAATGCCACCCGTCCACACACACACACACACACACGCGCGCGCGCGCGCGCGCGGAAAGAAACAGCTGAGGAGATGATGGTATATCCTGGTGATCCCTGGATGTTCGAATTACATTATCCTCACCGGGAATTGACAATGCTTGATCTCCCTACCTACTGTACCTACCGTACTTTATATATATATATATATATCTATTATCTGGCGGATAGATATAAATAACATAAAATGTGTTAAAAACTCCTGACCGTTTTAGAATTTCCAAGCTCCCGCTATTATTGCTCTTATACAATACACACTACCTACTTAACCAATACGTCACTAAAAGCCGGCCTTGCTTTTGGGGGGCGTTTGTTCCAAAACCTGCAATTTTCAAATACTTTACATACAATACTTGTAGTTAACGACTGTCTGTTCACAGTTATAAAAGGGGCAAAATGCCTGCATGACTAAGTAGGTACCTACTTAACCTACCTACATACTTAAACCTACATAGTACTACCATTTAACAACACCTTCCCCCCTTCCCCCCCCTCCATCAGCTACTCCTATCTTTACGTTCTATGAACAACCAACCAACCAACCTGCCAACCTACCAAAATGCAATGTTTTCTTTTTTTAAAAAAATCTAATAACAGAGTGATTGGGTATATGTAAAACATTAATGTCGTGCTACTGTTCCCGAAAAAAAACCCATGTTCGTCTCGTCTACCTACTCTTGTTAGGCGTATCGATGACGACGTTCTTTGCTATTAAACCCGATATCTGTAACGGCGACACACACACACACACACACACATATATATATATAATCAAGAAGTATATATATCATTTTAAAACGTCATCCGTTTGCGCGTTTCCATCAGAGGACCAGTTTAGCGGAAAGTTATTTTGAATCAGACAAGTAAACAATAAACATGGGGTACGATAAACAAACATGGTCCGCGTATAGTTCTCTACCGTCCAGCCGACGTAGTCCATACACACGTACCTACTCCCTTACTATGTATACCTATCAATCGCCTAGCTCCGCCAAATTTGCAAGGGAATCTATCATTGAGCGTATATGATTTTATTGAAGCATACTCTAATGTCCCATTAGACGTGACCGCAGGCTCAAAACTCCCATCTCAAGAAACCACGCTGATGATTCCCCTGTACTTCTCAGGCTGGTCACCCAGTCCATCCATCTACGGTCCATCATCTATCATCGTATTTACCTCTGTGCACATATAACTGTCGGTTATCGTCTCGATCGTATACTGTCATGGGCCACGTTGCCCAATTAGGAGTGCCACTGTCGTCAAGGTCATCTCCAAGCGTTTAAGCCAGCCCAAGGGTCATGTGGTTGCTGTTGCTGTTGCTGATGCTGTTGCTGTTGCTGTTGCTGTTGCTGTTGCTGCTGACTCTGCGAGTGGGTAGGCCTATGACCGGCGCCTTGTGCTCCGCCATATTGATAGTCTTGCTGATGTTGGGGATAGTGGATAGTCTGCTGAGGCCCTAGTGGTGGTGGACCAGGGGGAGGTGGGGGTGGTATGAAACCGGGAGGAGCGAATTGTTGTGGTTGCTGGCCTTGCGGGTTCCCGTAAGTGTTATATTGGCTGCCTGTAAAGGACGTCTGAGTCGGTGGAGGTGAAACTGGCCCCCTTCCAGCAACGCCGAGGCCGAAGCTTGTTTGGTTTGGCGGCGGAGATACTGGGCCAGGGTTGCGTCCCCAGTTACCAGGGTTGTAAGTATGCTGGCCATATTGCTGGCCGGCTTGCTGTTGGTTGGGGTTGTAGGATTGCTGTGGTGCTGGCGTATACGTGCTGTTGGGCGGAGGACTGGAGAAACTAGGATAGCTGGCTTGATTGGGAGGAGGCGAGGTTGGAACCTGGTAATGGCCGGCAAAGTTGGTTGGAGGGTACCGCGGTGAATTGTTAAAGGTGAGCGGCGCAGGTGTCGGCCTGGAAGATCCCGGATTGGGCGGTGGTGACGCCGGATGTGAATCGACCGACATCCGTTCCATCAATCCCCGAAGCCTCTCCCGCTCCATCTCGGCCTGCGAGCTCTTGTTCATCTCCCGTTCTTGCTCGATTTGATTCAACAATTGCGCCCCTTCTGATCTCCGGTTATTGACAAATGTCTCGACGTTTTTCTCCAGACTCTCGACAGTCTCCTTCATTTCCGTGTACCAGTTCTTGGCGCTTTGTAGACCGGATTCGAGATCTAGGAATTCCTGATATGTCCTCTTATACTTGTTGACCACGGCGCTCCTCTGCCTCTGTATTCCCTCATACTTGCTCTTTTCTGCGCGCACGCGCTTGTCTTGAAGGAGAGTGTTGAAAGCACCAGTCAACTCCTTCATCAAGGACGACTGCTTGTGGTTTGCCTGGAGGAGACGATTCTGATGTGGCCGGAATTTCTCTAGTTCGGATTGGAACAGCTCGTTCTCGTGACCCGGGATCGCCTTCTTATTGAGGATGAGGATTTGCGAGATATCGTCGTTATGGACCTGGCTACTGGTTAACTAACGTACAGCAAATGTTAGCCAGGGAGGAGTCGGCAGGATATTTACCTTTTCCTTGAGATCTTTCAGCACTTGGTTCCGTTCCCTCTTCACGAGATTGAGCTTCTTGAGGATATCTTCGACTCGGCTGATCTGCTGCGCAACGCTTGGGCCGCCGTCGTCAAAGTCGGCATCTAGCAAATTCGGTTGCTCCGAGGCAGGACTGCTAGTGTTGCTCGACTTGACCCGAATCTTGCGGACTGCGCTTTGGAAAAGGGCGTCGACCTCGCCAATTTGCGCAGCTTCGCGCATCTGCTCGATGTCATGTTCATTCTGTCGGAATTTGGCATACAATTGCCCATCGCTCTTCGCTGCTTCCTCCAACGCCTCCTGATAGTTTCGTATGTTGCCTCTCAGGGTAGACGTGAGGCGTGAACTCGGCTGTTGCGTCCATTCGCCCTCGTATTTCGACCTCATCTTCTCGCACACGCTCTCCTCCATGTCAAGCTGCTTGGAGCACCGGTCAAGGACTGTCACGATCGCGTCCTTGTCTATACCCAATGTATCAAATATCGATATCGGATTCTCGTGCCCCGCGACATCGTCACACCAAGTCCTAAAATCATCGTCTGGGACTATTTCTTGGTCGACGCCGCCTTTTAACACCTGTAGAGCGCCTGGTAACCTCAAGTAGTCCAAGCTCGCAGCCATCTCACCGTTGGCCAACTCTACCCGCTCGGTTTCTGCACGCACTAGCTTCGCCTTCTCCTCGTCGTACAAGCTCGCCGACTCGGTGACGGAAAAGGGTACGATTTTGGCGAACAAATCCGGGCCTGTGATGCGCTGCAAGTCTTGGCCGGCATATAGCTCGTTCACAGGGATCGGTTTCGCAGCCGGCAACTTGGGGACGGGCACCAAGCTGGCTTCCGCAGGTACAGGCTGATGGTATATGTAGTCATTGTCCTTTATTAATTCCTTTAGCTTAGCTTGGATCGTCGTCAGGTTTCGTTTTGTTATGTCGCCGAGAATCGGTCCCGTGTCAGAACCAAGGTTGGAGCTCGGCACCGGTGAGCTGGGGAAGCTGCTGGCTAACTTGTTGGCTTCTTTTGCTTGTCCCTCGGCTACAATTAGTCTCGCGACAGCAACGCCGTACGAGTTTGCGTCTTCGTCCGCCAGTGCTTGGTAATACTGAGCATTAGCGCTCATCAGGCTGGCTTTGATCTGCTAGGCGGTTAGAATAGAACCCCTATTTCCGATGCCTCCTCCGCGGTTGCACCCGGCGTCGCAAAAGGAATAGAACGTACGTGAGTGAATAAAAGCCAGACTTTCTCAAAAATACCAGTGTTGACATTTTCCTGTACCCCTTCAAGCGCCTGCTGGTAAAGGTATGCGGCTTGGCTTGACAACTTGGCCAACATGCCCACCTTCTTCCCGTCTGTAACTTGTTTCTCCAGGAAGACCTCCTGCGCCTGTGCCAGCATGATCGATATCAAGGTCTTGACGGTCTCTCTGCTTAGGTCGGATGAGGGCGCATGCAGAAAGTTCTCGTTTATATATGTGAACATGCCTGCGGAGGCTTGGAAAGAGTGGTAGGACATTTTGAGGCCGGCCTCTTCGGATCGGGTCTGGACGGCAGCATGACAGGAGAGGACGGCTGATATGTTGAATATGATGGACGCCTTCTCAAAGGCAAGCGAGTATTGTGAAGTCGCCTTGTGGGTAAAAGCATCGTACCTGCAATAGACGGTCAGCACAGCGCGCGACGCCGGCGGCGGGGGGGAGGAGGACAATGGTATTACCATGTGAAGGAGATTTTGATGTGCTGTTCATCGACCGGGAAGCGCAAATCCAACAATTCGAGCTGGCCATAGTATCTATACAGCAAGTCCCGCCCGGCAGTGCTGTCTTTTCCGGCGCCTCTCATGTCCTGGCGCAGACGGTTGAGGGTCGCGCATTCTTCGGCATACCGTTCCGGGTCATCTCCGTAGGTGTCGCGAATATAGGTCTTGAGGGGCGTTATCCAGTCGATCTCGTTTGTAGCCTTCAGAGGCACGGACAACATAGGCGTCTGCGTCATGACGGGCGAGGTCTTACTGCCACGCAACACAAGATGGCATGGGAGCGCTGCGCTCGGGAGGTTGACGGTGTAGATTCCTGTGTTAGCGTCGCATAGGGTTCAAGCGGGCTCGCGTGGTCTTGAGAGGTATCTTGGGCAAGGAATGCATGCAGTGTGCAAAGCTACCTACTCCCGTACTAGAGGCGTGTACATATGTAGGGCATGTGCGTATCTAGTAGAGGTGACTGGGGCTGTGGGGTCAAATGTGACGATGTGACGATGTGCTGAGGGTCGCAGTCACTTGTACTGGACAAAGTGCGGTAATACCAATCAATTAGGGGTCTGTTCTGTACTGTTGTGTGCTAGGCTAGAAGTGGGGTCAACTTGTCACAGCAGCTCCCTATTGAACGTTGCTGGAATATTTACTAGGTATGCTTCGTTCAATACCACTCCAATGTACAGAAAGCTCTGTCGTCTAGCTAAATTACTTGGTTATGTGTCTTGCTCGAGATAAGTTACTGTGTCAGACGGAAAGTGGGCAAGCTAAAAGCGGCTTATGTAAAGTTTATCAAGGAAGTACAGCGGTATCAGTTGCGCCTGCATGCACGTGTAAGCACATTCATCGTAAGTTATAATACCGTACCTCCTGCTTACTGATACCAGGAGCTACCTTTCCCGCCGTTCTAGCCAAGATACAGCAATCCGAACGCCTAGCCAAAGGACAGATGGATGCTTCGCGTTCTGAACTTGAAAACGATTTATGGGTAAAGTAGTTATTCAGAGAGATGACGCACTATAATACGCGGCGCATTTACGAGCTGCTAGTTCAGCGCGTGGCTACGGATGAAGTCTGTAAAGAGACACAACAAAAGAGTACGAGAGTTGGGCACCTTACTAACCTTTCTACTGAAATGAGGTTGTATTGGGAATTGGAGTTGGGCGTTCTTTAGCCGCCAATGGAAGGAATTAGGCGCCTACAGCCAACTGTCTTGCAGGTCGTCCTCTCGAATTCGAGAGTTCATTGAAACTGAAGATGCTCGGATAGCGGGGTATAATCTCTTCCTAAAATGGTGACCTTATTGCAGGGCGGTAAGGCAAGCTCCACTGGGCTAACTTATAGTTAGCTTATAGGTTAACAGGTTTAGCCTCGCTTAGTCCTGTCGCTGCCTTTACTCCGGGGTATCTTGGTGATACACTGACAATTAATTACCACTTGGGGCCGCCAGTCTTTTACAGTCCTTAAACCGGCCTGATACTTATCACACCTGCACTTAAAGGTACGCGTATGTACCCGTAGAGAAAGGTAGTTACAACCCTTGCACAGGATGTGTAGGAAACGGAGGGAATTATACAAGAGTGTTTGTCTGACTAAAAGGGTAGCCTAAGACTTAAGTTTTACATCAACTTTGCAAAGTCTTGCGTGTAGTTGTCGTCTAGACTAGCTCAACTCGAGGTAAAAGCGGCATGCCATAGGGTTGATTCTTGAATTTCTCAAAAACATCAACCCCCATGGCACCAGGAATTCCGGGGCTCAACTAGAGCTATCATTACCCGCAGTCCTCGTAATAAAGGCACTAGGTAATCATTGTAAAAGGTTATTGAAAACGAGGATGGAGAGATAATACAGCACGACTTGAAACCTAAAGTTACAACTAATTACCTACCTACCACCAGTATTCAAGAACCCCGCGGCGATTAGTCATTGGTTTGCGAGTTTCATGCCAAGCCGCAAGGTATACGAGAGCAAAACCCATCAATAGGCTGTGAGGGCAAGTTTTACCTTGACCGACAAATAAGCGCATAGATGATCTAGCAGATACAGACTTCCTTCACCTGCCTATACGATCAAGGTCCCTCGGGGCACAAGGCGAAAGAGGCCCAGAGGCCGGTTCTCAGTCTATCCACCATACAAGTTACAACAAGCAAGCGGCGGGCTTACCCGCCTATCCGCATGTGCGAATTTACTACGAGTATGTACAGTTGGCGCGCAGCTTAGCTAACCCTAACCAGTCCGGTGGGCGGCCTGTTCTGCAACCGTCTGTGAGATCTCGCGAATCCACGATGGTTTCTGCATCACACGCATTTGGGACCGGCATGTTTAGGTAGGACATGCACAAATCCCCGGCAGCCGGGCCCCGGGACATAGGGTTTACCATGATCCTGATGTAACTTTCAACAGTCAACAGGTAAGATTTACTAGCAGAAAGACGCAGGGGTTGGACAAATTATTTCTTTTTCTATTATATTGGTCTATCTTTGACTGAGGAGAGTTGACTCCAGCAGATCGCCGTAGCAACGGCTGCGTATAGTACATCAAATGCGTTCGGCAGTATTGTACAAGAAGTACCGAGTTTGAACTTGGGAGAAGTCCGTGTCGCCGTTGTAGTTTCGGGATTCGCCAACAAATTGTTTCGCCGTTTAGGACTTAGGCCACTCGACTCGAAGGTGTAGATTGATTCCAGAAAAAGGTTCAACACCATTCTCTGCCTGTGGCTCACGTACACGCCAAAATGATCAAAGGGTGGGTGTCGTTTTACAACGAATATCGATCCGAACTCGTAAATATAGTACATATTATCGATTGTTTTGTTAGTCTCGGGTTGGCGAAGCTCAGCTGGAGTTTGAACCGGAGTCCTTCTTTTCTCCATCGGTTTTCTTCTCTGTAGATTCATCCTTCGTTTCGGCTGATGTTCCGTTTTCGTGGCGATGAGCGGGATGGTTCGTCAAGTTATGCCAAATTGACTTGAGAAACCCTTCATTTTTATGCGTCAATGGGTCATCGTCTTTTGTTGCCTCTCTAGGGCCATTTCCCTCGGACCTAAAAGGATCCTAGTCAGTATCTGCGCTTATCCTGCTGTCATTTGAAAGTGAGTATTTACCCTGGCATCCTAACGCCCATGACTCTTCTGGCTGTCTTGTCACCCATCTCGTCTGCTAACATTTCCAGAATCGTGCGTTGGTTGGCGCTAAGATGCTTGGGCATAGCCACACGGAACTCAACCCGTAGATCGCCTTTACCACCACGCCGCGACCCAAGTGACTTCATACCCATGCCGCCCAGTGTCAGCTTGTCACCCGTGTTCGTACCCGTTGCCACCTTGACGCCAACACTCCCTTCTAGTGTGGGGACCTTCACTTCACCGCCTAATAAAGCGGTTGTGAGAGGAATGGTAGCGGTATACAGGATATCCGAGCCAGCACGCTTGAACTGGGGATCGGCCGCGACCCTTACGGAGACGTAGAGATCGCCCTTTGCCGTCCTAGACCCGGGAGGTGCCATGCCTCGAGTAACAGGAGCGTCGCCCTCGCCGTCCAAGCGTAGCTTCATGCCATCTTCAATGCCGGCAGGGATATCGATTTGCATAGTCTTACGAGTCTTGATTGCACCATCTCCTTGACAAGTATTGCATTCCGATCCTCGCGGCACTTCTTGGCCGGTGCCTTTACAGGTAGAACAAGTGGACCCCATCTGAAAGCCCCCTTGCATGAAGTGTACCTGTGTACCAGTGCCGCCGCAGGTTCTGCATTCGGATCGTTTAGTCCCTGGTTTCAGGCCGCTTCCAGTACACGTATCACAGGTGGCCATTGGGTATATCGTGATCGTCTTTGCTGTGCCTTTCGCCGCCTCCATGAAGGATATGCTTGCTTGGACCTCGATATTCTCGCCAACCAGAATCTCTTGTCCGAAAGGGTTTCGGCCGCGGGCCCGACCACCTCCGCCGAAAGGTCCGCCCCGTCCACTAAACGCGCTGAATAAATCCTCAAAATCGAAGTTGGCCCCGAAACCACCGCCGCCTCCAAAGCCCGAGAAGGGGCTTCCTTGGCCGAAGGGGCTGCCACCCCCTTGGTGAGTTTGACCGTTCGGGTCAAAGCCGGCCGCACCGAACTGATCATATTGTTCTCTCTTCTTCGGATCGGAAAGAACTTCATAAGCAGCCTGGATCTCGGCGAATTTCTCTTTGGCACCAGCATCCTTGTTCGTATCGGGATGGAACTTTTTGGCTAAACCATAGTAGGCCTTCTTGATATCGCTGGCAGACGCGGATTTTCCGACCCCGAGGGTCTTGTACGGGTCCTTGGCAGCGAGGGCATGGGGGGTTGCATGGAACGACTAGAAGATAGCAGAGTTAGGAACAGCAGTCTCGCAAGACGCAACCACGTGTTACTTACCCTTCGCTGGCTGAGAGGTAACGAGCATGCTGGCTTGGCGATCGGCTTTCGGGGTCTCCTTGGTAAAGTAGATACCGAGCGACTTGCGTTACTACGGTGCCGAAGGTGTTCCCGTACCCTTTGTCTTCGGCATATTTGAGCAGGGGAAAGTATGCGCGACGGCAGCGCAGACTTTGCAAAAACGCTGGTGCTCATCTTCGGGGTACACAAACAGAAGGAAAATATTTAATTTGTATTTATGGCTCACGGCATATCAATCTAATAGGAAAGCTGGTTATTTACCGGTAGGTTGCCGGTACATGGAAAATACGAATGTTATTACACGTAGGAGCACACAAAAATTTCGACAGCTTGGTAGACTGGCAAAAGGAAGCTTTCAGATGTTGAGCGAGTGCGATGACGCTCCAACTTTTTTTCGTATTGATTAGCGCGATTGCTAGGAGTTGGCCCCACTAAGCTTAGCCAAGTCAAGTCAATGCCGAGTAATCGGGAAACTTCTCCAACTCTCGCTGAAGGCTGAAAGCCAACAATCTTTAACGGCGTTTAGATAAGGACCGTTGCTGATAAGACCTACCTAGGCACCTAGGTAGGGATAACCTCTCGTATACGAGTAAGTAATTGCCTTTGCCTCCGTGATCTTGCTTGCCCTTTTCTAACATCCTAGTTTATACGTGCGTACGTGCGTACCCCAGCTTGTTTTTACTGATACTTTACCTATCAAGGCGCAATATCGAGATCATGTGTGGAACAGGCAACATCTAACGAGAATGCTAGTGATTCCTCCGAGTCCTAATAACATGGGTTACTCGTAGATATGTAGTAATAATACGTATCATACCACAACAACAACGTGAAGAAGCCATAGAACAACTCAGCAGAAAACAGAACCATATTCTTACCTTGGCAAGGATATATGCAATGTGTATTCTACTCGTAAAGACAACAGGTAAACATTTTGCTAGGCTAAAGAAAGACTTATGTTTCTAATTTTTACCTAAGAAGATATATGTATATAACCCTTCAAAGTAAAGCCCCCCCAGAAGGAGGACGCCTAGGCATCGCTATAAGTTGATACAATGCTTCGATCTCTCACGTACGACCATACCCACTAGAAAATTCGGGATCCCGTCCGCTCTCCCATAGACAAGCTAGTGAGGGCCAAACTAGTAGTTGGGTCGGTGACGACCAGCGAATCCTTGGTGTTGTACGTTTCTTATTTTCTTTTTCTTTTTTTCGTGTCTTGGTCCATTCAAGGTATGTTCATGGTGTAGTGTAGCTGATTTCCCGGAAAGGGTGGTTGTCCTGTAAATGTACCGTTTTATTACCCTCTATCGACTCCTTACATATTATCACTTCTAGGTTAGGTAAGAGGCAATGGTCGAGGTCTGCGTCGTTATATCAGGCATGCGGACTTTTATACGCGCCCTTATATCATGGTTTTTACACTCCTCTTACACCTGTGTCTGTCTCTCTTGGCCCTTGGGTGAACCGTCGCGAGAGTTGGCTACCTACCTCTTGAGCCGCATATACCGGTACATAAATTTGCCAGGTCTATTCCAAGGAAATGTAAAGCAGCCCGCCAGCAATTCATAAACTTCTCTAGTAGATCCATAGGTACCTACATACCTATCCTATGCTATTTCCACGGTCGCCCGCATATCTTCAGCCAGTTACAACTTCTCCATGATTCCTAGGTAGTTAAACGCAGGCAGGTAGGTTTGATCGGGGCCATTTATTCTTGCACCTGTACAACCCCAACGCCACGCATTAGAAACCCAGATTAAATTCAAACCATGTCTAAGAAAATGGGCATTGCCAGATCTCCCGGTAACTAGGCAGGAATAAAGGAGCTCTAGACAACCGTCACCGTGTAGATTAGGTTCTGTCCCCGAGCTTGTCCGGGAACGAAACAAACTCATTATTAAGCTACCTACCGCCGCCAATAACAACATCGAAAATATATCCTTAAAATTATCACACCTCGGTTGAGAATACCACCTATTGAACAGCGGCCCACGCCGGTTGGGCACTCTATCAAGGGTTTGGCAAACTTGATATGATTGACTGTTTAAGACGAAAGCCCTTTAACTTTTGGAGTTTCGTCCGCTCCCCAAGTGAGAGAGGTAGGACCGGAGGCATATATCTCTGTAAGGTACGTATACTACAACAGTAGAGTACCTAATACCTAGCAACTAGGTAGAGTATACAACTACACAAGAAAAGCCTCCCATCCGTAAACAGCAATAGGGAAAAGTACTCTACAATACCTGAACTTAAAAGTGTGCATTCATGTACGTAGCATAAATATTACAAAAGCTATGGATGTTGGTAGTCATATGCTCCCATCTACATAGTACGAGTAGGTGAAGTTGAAAACGCCTAACCTACCGGTTTGCACTGTGTGTTTGAGCTACCTAGCAATCCTTGCACCTTGATTCTAGGCCACCTACGTCTACCTTAAAAAATTCCTACATCTAAGGAGTTCCCTACTTAGGTCCTGATACTCAACACCAGCATGCAGATCGCAACGCAGCGTCTTTTCCTTAAAGTATTTAAAAAAAAAATAACATAGCCTATACCTACAGCCTAATATTGCTACATTTTCTACTACCTACTTAAGTACCTATGTAGACTTACTTAGATACCTGCTATACCTGCCTGCTATACCTGCCTACTATACCGGCCTGCTATACCTGCTTATAAGTACTACCTATGTTAATTAGAAGTCATTAATTTAAGAGGTACATGCTAAAGCGCTATACCATAGAAACATTTAAAGAAAGAGGTCTAACGTGCACTAAGTGGAGAAACTCCTTAGATGTAGGAATTTTTCAAGGTAGACGTAGGTGGGCTACTTGATTCCGTCAACTTTAATGGGGTTGTTCCGCTTGCTACTTATCTAATCGGAGACAAAATTTGACCGAAAGGGGAAGACGGTCGGGTTTAATTGAGACTATGCCATAATAGTGCTAATCGGTTCAGCCCGCGTTGTTTCGTTTTAAGGTTTTTCGGGGTCTAAAGCTGCCTAAAGAATAGAGCTTTCCCTATTCTGTGTCGCATAGCTCGGAGTTAACCCTGCATAAATCATATTACCTGGGGAACCAAGAAACATAGCACTCAACCAGTTGAGGACAAAATTTCATTACGCAAGCGGCAGGGTTGCTAGGCTCCCACGCGCAAACTATACTGCAGGAATATAGACTAGATGCGAAAGTGAAAGACAATTTTTATGCTATGTATGCTGTATCAAGACACATATAGATAGAGAGCATATAGCTCATGAATTCAATAGTACCCCATCTCCATCGTGTATTTGTAAGCCATGCCAGACCGTCGTCATATCATGGGCCCATTGCCCTCCTAACATGAGTGAAAAGCCACCGGAACGCTTAAACGCCAGTGAAAATGCAATGTCGGTGTTATGCCATTGTAAAGCTGTGCAATGCCTCCCCATCTAAAACCTAGTGTTCACGTCAAAGCTAACCAGTCCTTCGGGGTATAAATGTCCGCGCAAATGTAAGTGAAAAGGGTATATGGCCGAGGTGATCCAGTACTAGCTTCCAAGTATATATCGTCGATGATCCATGTTTTGTTGTTTTTTGGGGGGTTGGGAGCGCATCAGGGTAGTGGGGAAGAGTGCGGTAGCTCTTTATTTCTTTTCGGCTTGACAACACCTGGGTGCTTCACTCGGTGTAGGAAATCGACAATGACATCGTTTTCCTGGACGCCGACACCATTAAAGTGTGTTCGCACTGCCTTGGTAAGGTCGTCTTTAGTCTGGCGCCGGAATTGCGCTCGTCGTGCCATCGTTGGAGACTTCATGCCGAAGTTGGAGTGCGATAAAACCCAGTGACGGTATGAAGAGGAGAAGGCGGTCGGGGTGTTGAGCCGGTGCTCGCGACGATATTCGTGGAGGACGTCACGGTCAAAGGTCGACCATTGGAGCTACCGAGAACATGTCAGTACAAAGACGGACTCTAATGGGGCGTCGTCTAATGAGAACTGCATCTCACCCCTGGAGTAATCGTAGGTTGTGCTACGGGCGCCGAGGGCGCGTTCATTAAGCCCTTGTTCGCAGCGGCATCTTTCAAGTGCGATCCTGTGGAGCTGGCCACACGCTGCAGCTTGCCGTTGGATCTGTGTGTGTGGTTGGTGCCATGGCCGTTACGTTCTTTAAGACTCGCCGTGTCCGACTTTGAGTCGTCATGGTTCGCTCTCGATTTGGCGGCAGGCATTGTGAAGGTTGGATCAAAGAACTGCGACAATAGGCGAGAACAAGCAAGCGTGACTCCGGGGTATCATCCCAGGCGATCTAGGGTAGGGAGTAGAAAATACTTGGTAGTAAGAAAACAAGAAGAGAAGATTGAGATCTACCGGCTCAACGTTGTGTCAGGGTAAGGAAAGAGGAGGAGAAAAAAGGCAGAATAGAGCAATATGACCTAGAGGAATTGACCGTGGGTCCCATTCAGGTAAATCCCCCCCCCCCCCCCATTACATAGGCATAGGTAGTACATTGTGCTGTAATAAACACAACTAGTGAACAGGGGAGGCTGTACTGCTAAATCCTTTTTGGGGCTTTTGGAGAGGGCTCTTTTGCTCATGGGACTATTTTCGCAACCACAACTTTTCAGCCACCCAATGACAATGACGACAGATGGAGTGCTTGGACCACCGAGCATCGGACCCTGCAGATGGGAGAACGGCCAAAATAGGGAAGTGGGGGAACTGACTCGGTGGTTAAAGTTCTGTTGCCATGCACAAAAAGGCTTGGCCTGTGCATTACACATGCAGTACGGGCGTTACCTTTTACCAAATCCGGCAGTCCCTATTGCACCGTACACACAGTACACAGTGTGGAGGGTTTCTTTTAAGAGCTTTATACGCGTACGCGTACGCGTATCGCATCGCATCGCAAGCTTGAACTCCGAGTCGTTTCCTATACACTTATCGAACCAACAAAATGATGGCAACCTCCTCACATGACCGGAAGCAGAAAGGGACCGGCACATAGGAAAATATTTGTGAGCAAAGTTTAGAGAGCGCCCAAGTACGCGCGGGCAATAGGCGCACCACAGGCGAAAACGCCTCAAACCAGAGGCGATCATATTTAAGGCTGCACACGTGCAGACGCAGAGACGGGAGGAATGTTAACAAAATCGCACATGTCAGTAGGTACATTACACGTAGGTAACCTAACCCAGCGGCCAACGTGTAGGTTAGGCTACGTGACTCAGGGGAGGACCTAGGACCTCGACAGTGTCTTATCACTCGTGGATGGCGGATGGCAGCAGCTGCAGCTGCAGCTGCAGCACTACCCGCACCTGCGAACGTCCCACACAACACGCGAGATATTACGAGTACAGTATGTCGGAATCAAGATATCTATAATATCTTACCTCAGGGGGAAACGCTAGCTGGCTCACTCTTGCGGCGGTTCGCTCAAGATCTTGTGTTACGCAAGGTCTGACGACTCTCACCTTGTCTATCCCGAAAAACTTTTATAGGTTTGCTCAATAAGTGGCCAGCTCCGAAGTGGTAGGTAACGATATGCGAGTTTGATACCCGTGACTGTTGATCAAGACTTGAAGGAACTAAGCACCGTGAGATGTGCAAACTGCTCCGAGTAAGTTGTCGGTTATAAGCTACGTTTTTCTAAATCACAAAACACCTACCCTAACGCCTAGTCTCGCGTCTCGGTATCTTGCTTCGGATGGCGATATCCACCCTTTCCCTAGTCCGACGATAAGTTTTAGCGAATAGAGTAGATTGGGATAGGTGCAAAGCATTAAAGGTAGAACTATATGCTTAAGAATGTAATATAATTAACTATAATTTATAAAAGTATTTAACTAGGTTTAAAGTGCTTTATATATTTTTAGTACTTTTTAAGTATAGGTACATATTATATAATAGTATAAGATATGCGCAGCGCATCTTACCTTATTTAAAATAAGGTTACTATATACTTAGTTACTTAAAGTACTTTTAATACCTTTAGATCTAGGTTATATGCTTTATTTGTTATATACTTTTTATTTAAAGCTAACTATTATAAACTACTTTAAATATTAACTAGCAAGATAATATAAGTAAATAAAAGGAAATTGTTATAAATAAAATAATAATATTAGCGTATATAAACTAATTTTTAAATACGTTTGCGTATTTAAAATATATTACAATAATTATAAAGTGCTAGTAATTATATAAATGCTAGCAATTTTTAAGTTTTTTTTAAATATAAGTATATATTTAAAAATGCGTTATAATATATAGTAGTTAAAATAAGTTAAAGTAATTAAGTACCTTAGTACTTTATTATCTATATAAGCCCGTAAATATATTAAATATACTTATATTTAAACTAAGTACTTTTAAGTATTTTATATTATATTATAGTACTTAGTTGCGTTTATTATTTATTTATTTTGCTTACGCTAATACTTTTATAAGCTTAAATATTTTTTTAAATTTTTTAACTTTTTTTTTTTATATTTTTGCCTTTATATTTTTTTATTTTATATACTTATTATTATTTTTTAGCGCATAAGTATTAGTTTTTAATTAATTTTTAAAGTATTTAAAATGTTGTTACGCTTTTTAATTATAAAGTAAGTAATATATATATATTTTTTTTTATTTAATGCTTACTACGCTATTTTATAGTATATAATATAAAATTTAAACTTATTTTTAGTATGTAAATAATTTATTAGTTAAAAAAAAAGTTTTAAGCTATAGCTAAGTATATAAATATAAACTTTAATATAAAAGATTTTGCTACTTTTTTAGCTTAAGCCTATATAAAAGACTTTTATAGCGTAAGCAAGCGCAACTTAGCTTTTATAATGCTTTATTATAAAAAAAATAAAGCTAGTATGCTTATAAGCTTTTTTATATTACTTATAATGATTATTTAACTTATTTTAATTATAAGTTTACTTTTATTAAAGTATTTTATACTTATATTTAATGCAGTTTTTAGCTTATTATTTAAAAAAAAGCAAAACTGGTTATGTTATAAAAAAGGCTTTATAAAGCAAGTATTAAAAAATAAGCATTTTAACAATAATATAAATGCTTATTTAAAGGTTGCTACTATTAATTAAACCTTTATAGCAAAAGCTAACAAGTATTTAAATAATAATTTTAATGCTTATAAAAAGATTATTACGCTTAAACAAGCTTTTAAAGTGCTTATAATTACTTTTTGCGTTTTTTATACTAAAGTTTACAATTTGCTATTTTTTTATATAACGCTTATATTTTTTTTAATAGTAAAAGTTGCTTTTAGCACAATATTTGCATATAATGCCTTTGCTAGTATAAACGCTGCTTATGCTTTAAAGCATACTAAATAGTAAGCAAAGCGTATAGCTTAATTACTTGTTTTTTTACTATTTAATTTATTAAGCAAAAGTAATCTTATAATATATTATATTTATTAACGTTAGTAAGATAATATAAAAAAAGCTACTAGCAAGTAGCTTAAAAATATTGTAAATAAAAATGTTACTAGTAAGTAATTAAATAATATTATAAATACTTTTATACTTTTACTTAAAGCGTTAGTTGCTAGTAAGTAATTTAAATATATTATAAATACTTTTATACTTTTATTTAAAGTATAAATTACTAGTAAGCAACTAAATAATATTATAAATGCTTTTTTTATTTTTATTATAGTATTTTTTATAGTATTTAATTTAGTTTTTAATCTTTTTTTTGCACTAGTATAAATAAGTAATACTTTAATACTATAAACTTTTTAGTTAGGTTTAAAAAAAAGTAAAAAGCTTTAGCATATAAAAAAAATGCGTGCTTTGCTTTAATTAGCATTATAAGCTATAATTTATTATATTTTTTAATTAAAAGCACGTTTTTTGCTTTATATTTATTTTTATAATAAAAATTATTATAAAAGTTTTATATAATAAGTTAAAGCATTTTTAATATATTATAATGCTTGCTTTTTTATTTAACTATATTAATTAGCTTTTATTATATAGTTGCTTATTTTATTAAAAAGTTTTTTTTATATTAAAAAAAAAAGCTATTGTTTAAAAGCTATAAAAAGCTTTTAAGCGCAATTTTTTTATTTTTAGTTAAAGTTCTCTTTTAAAGTTTTTTTTTTTTATATATATTATTTTATTGCGCGCTTTTAGCTTAGTAAAAAAAAAGCAAACGCTAAAGCAATACTTAAATATATTATTTAATGCTAGTTTAAATCTAGTGCTTAATAAATAGCTATAAGTTTTATAAACTATTTTTAATGCTTTTGTTTTTATTAGCTTTAGTTTAAATACTTTTGTTTTTATTAGCTTTAGTTTTAATAAAAAAAGCAATAATAATAGCAATAATAATATTTAGTTTAGCAAGTTTAATATAAATAAAAATTACGTTTTATATTATAATTATATAAAGCTATGCACTTTAAATTAGCTTTTATATGCTAATAAAGCTATTATTAAAACGCTTACTTTTTTTATTTATAAAAAAAAGCAAAAAGTTATATTTAAATTATAACTAAGTACTTATTAAAATATTTTATATACTAATTATTTTTTAGCTATAATATATAATTTTATTTGTTTATTTTTTAAAATTAGTTATTATAATATAGCTAACTTAAATTGCTGTTTTTGCTTACATTATATTACTAGCTAAGCTTATTGCTTGCTTTTTGCTTAAGTTATACTATATATTAACGCTTTATTTAAAATGCTTAAAGTAAAAGCAATTGCTAAAAATTAAATAAATATTTTATTTTTATTTTTAATACTTATAAGTATTTAACTTTATTTTAAAAAGTAAAAAAGTTATATAAGTATATTAATACTTTAAATAAGCGTTGCAATAATTTTTACTAGCGCATTATTTACTTTTATTTTAAAAGAAATATTTAGCAGCAAGTGTTTTTAAAGAAAATATAAAATATTATATTTTAAATACTTAAGCTAAAAAGTTATAAAGTTAAAAATATAAAGCTTAATAAGCTTATAATAAATAATAAAAAGCTTATTTT
>MU401592.1:0-26421 GCA_022579005.1 Poronia punctata
AGCTACTTTAGCTTAAAAACTAAAAGCGCTATAAGCTTTTAAGTAGCTTTTAGCCTTGCTATACTTTATAGCTACTTTAGCTTAAAAACTAAAAGTACTATAAGCTTTTAAATAGCTTTTAGCCTTGCTATACTTTATAACTACTTTAGCTTAAAAACTAAAAGCGCTATAAGCTTTTAAGTAGCTTTTAGCCTTGCTATACTTTATAGCTACTTTAGCTTAGAAACTAAAAGCGCTATAAGCTTTTAAGTAGCTTTTAGCTTTGCTATACTTTATAGCTACTTTAGCTTAAAAACTAAAAGCGCTATAAGCTTTTAAGTAGCTTTTAGCCTTGCTATACTTTATAGCTAACTAAGTTTAAGTATTAAAAGTACTATAAGCTTTTAAGTAGCTTTTTAGCTTTTTAGCTTTAGCTTAAAAACTAAAAGCGTAGTAAGCTTTTAAGTAGCTTTTTAGCTTTTTAGCCTTATATTTACTTTAATATAAATATTAAAAGCGTAGTAAGCTTTTAAGTAGCTTTTAGCTTTGCTATACTTTATAGCTAACTAGGTTTAAGTACTAAAAGCGCTATAAGCTTTTAAGTAGCTTTTTAGCCTTACTATACTTTATAGCTATTTTAGCTTAAAAACTAAAAGTGCTATAAGCTTTTAAGTAGCTTTTAGCTTTGCTATACTTTATAGCTAACTAGGTTTAAGTATTAAAAGTGCTATAAGCTTTTAAGTAATTTTTTAGCTTTGCTATACTTTATAGCTACTTTAACGTAAGTATTAATAGTATAGTAAGCTTTTAAGTAGCTTTTAGCCTTGCTATACTTTATAGCTAGCTAAGTTTAAGTACTAAAAGCGTAGTAAGCTTTTAAGTAGCTTTTAGCTTTACTATATTTTATAGCTAACTAGGTTTAAGTACTAAAAGCGCTATAAGCTTTTAAGTAGCTTTTTAACCTTTTAGCTTTTTAGCTTTAGCTTAAAAACTAAAACTGCTATAAGCTTTAAAGTAGCTTTTTAGCTTTAAAGTTACTTTATAGCTAACTAAGTTTAAGTATTTAAAGTGCTATAAGCTTTAAAGCAGCTTTTTAGCTTTTTAGCTTTAAAGTTACTTTATAGCTATTTTAGCTTAAGTACTAAGAGCGCTATAAGCTTTAAAGTAGCTTTTTAGCTTTTTAGTTTTAAAGTTACTTTATAGCTACTTTAGCTTAAGTATTAAAAGCGCTATAAGCTTTAAAGTAGCTATTTAACCTTTTAGCTTTATAGTTACTTTATACTTAATTATAGTCGCTTTAAAAAGTAATAACTAAATTTAATAACTTATACTAAAACTTATTTATTTAAAAGATTAATTACCTTTTTTTTTTATAATTTAAAAATTTTTAAAAAATATATTTTACTAATTTATATTAAATATATTTATATATTAATAAAAGTATTTATATATTAATAAAAATAGCTTATATATTAAGTATAAAACTAGCTTATAAGCTTTAAAATTTAGCAAAATAAAGATTTTTAAACTTTAATATTTAAAGCTTTATATTATATTAAATAAAAATATAAAAAATATAAACTTAGTAAATTTATAAACTAGATTTAAAACCTAGTTTATATATATAAAAGCTTAATTTTTATTTTTATTAATAACGTATTTTTTATATACGCTACTTTTATAAAAATTTAGCTAAATATTTAAAATCTTATATAAAACTATTAAACTACGTTTTATAAACTTTAAGTATATATAATAATTATTTAATTACTTAGTAATTTTAAAACATTTTTTATTAATTTTTATATTAATGTTTAAATATTTTTATTTTTAATAACTATATATTAAATTTATATAAATTATTTTAATAGTAATAAAATTATAATAATAGCATAAAAAGTTAAAATATAATATGCTAAAAATAGCTTAATGTTTAAAGTATATAAAACTATTTATTTTATATTATATTTTTTAGTATATATAATTTAGTACAAGTTTTTTTAAAGTAGAAAATTTATTAAAAAAACCTATTATTACTTTTTAAAACTTATTATAAGTCTAGGTATTAAGCGCGCTATAACTTTTAAGCTAGCTTTTTAGCCCTTTAGCCTTATAGCTACTTTATAGCTATATTAGTTTAAGCAATAAAAGCGTAAAAAGCTTTTAAATAGCTTTTAAGCTTTATTTTATTTATAAGTAACTAAACTTAGGTATTAAAAGCGTAATAAGCCTTTAAATAGCTTTTTAATCTTTACTTTTTAAGTATTTTTTATGCTTAATTAATTTTATAATTATTTATTATATAAAAAATATAAATTTAATATATAATAATTATATTATAACGTTTTTAGTTTTATATATACTAGGTACTAAAAGTATAAAGAGCACTTAAGCCCTTTTTAAAGTAAGTATAGTACCTACTTAGGTATAGGCTTAAATAGCCTTGCTTTTTTATATTTTAAGTACTAAAAGCATATAAAGTACTTAAGCTTTTTTTAAAGTAAGTATAGCACTTACTTAAGTATAAGCTTAAATAGCCTTGCTTTTTTATATACTAGGTACTAAAAGCGTATAAAGTACTTAAGCCTTTTTTAAAATAAGTATAGCACTTACTTAAGTATAGGCTTAAATAGCTTTGCTTTTTTATATACTAGGTATTAAAAGCGTATAGAGCACCTAAGCTTTTTTTAAAGTAAGTATAGTACTTATTTAAGTATAGGCTTAAATAGCTTTACTTTTTTATATACTAAGTACTAAGAGTATAAAGAGCACTTAAGCCCTTTTTAAAGTAAGTATAGTACTTATTTAAGTATAAGCTTAAATAGCCTTGCTTTTTTATATTTTAAGTACTAAAAGCATATAAAGCACTTAAGCTTTTTTTAAAGTAAATATAGCACCTATTTAAGTATAGGCTTAAATAGCCTTGCTTTTTTATATACTAGGTACTAAAAGCGTATAAAGCACTTAAGCTTTTTTTAAAGTAGGTATAGTACCTACTTAGGTATAAGCTTAAATAGCTTTGCTTTTTTATATTTTAGGTACTAAAAGCGTAAAAAGCACTTAAGCCTTTTTTAAAATAGGTAAAGCACCTACTTAAGTCTAGGTACTAAAAGCGTAGGCAGTAGTAAAATCTAGCTATTAGTTTTTAGTTTTTATTAACTTTTTTTTAACTACTTTTTAATTAGCTAGAAAAATGGTTTTATAAGTTAACTTTTAAAATTTTTTATATAAATAATTTATTAAAAAGGGCTTACTTAAATAAAAAGCTTTTAAGCTATGTTTTTAACTTAAATAAAGCTAGTAAGTATATAAAAAAGGCAGCTATAAGCTTTTTTTAATAACTACTTTAATAATTTATAGTAGTTAGTAACGTTGTTAAGTATACTAAGGTATGCTATTTTATTATACTTATAGTAAGTTTTAAAGGTTATAATAATTATTAAACTATTTTTAGTAATAAATAATATATATTATATGCGCTATAAAACTAAAAATATAATAATTGCTAAAAGGTTTAGGTTATTAGCTAGTATAAGGATTTGTTGCAATTATTAGTGCTTGCTATAATGCTTTAAAGTATAGTAAGATATAGTAACTAGTACTTAGTACTATATAGGGCTAATAACTTAACTATTTTTTAACTTTTTTTTAATTTAGTTAAAAAGTAGTTTTATAAGTTAACTTTTAAAATTTTTTATATAAATAATTTATTAAAAAGGGCTTACTTAAATAAAAAGCGTTTAAGCTGTGTTTTTAATCTAAGTAAAGCTAGTAAGTATATAAAAAAAGTAGCTGCAAGCCTTTTTTTATAACTATTATATTATTTATAGTTGTTAATAGTATATGTTAAGGTATGCTGTAGCTTTTTTTTTTTAGTATTTAATAAAGGACTATAGTAGCTACTATAAAATTTAAAGCAAATAGTAATATATATTATAACTACTATAGTACTATATTTTTAGTGTTTACTTAAAAATATAAGTAACTAGTATAGTAATATATAATAGTTAATAATCTTTGCTTAGCTAGCTTAAAGTATAGTATATTTTATAAACTAGCATATAGTATTGTATTAAGTATTAGTAAGTATTACTTTTTAGTAATAAAGGGTAATGCTAGTAAAGGTAATTTTATAGTTTTTTAATAAAAAACCTAACTAGTAAGTATTAGCAATAAGTATTGCTTTTTAGTAATAAAAAGTAATACTAGTAAAAGTAGTTTTATAGTTTTTTAATAAAGGACTTAATTAGTAGGTATTAGTAATAGGTGTTGCTTTTTAGCACTAAGGGGTAACGCTAGTAAAGGTAATCTTATAATTTTTTAATAAAGAACTTAACTAGTAAGTAGTAGTAATAAGTGTTGCTTTTTAGCAATAAGGGGTAATGCTAGTAAAGGTAGCATTATAGCTAGCTTTAAAAGCTAGCTTTAAAAGTGCTGCTTTTTAGTAATAAAAAGTAATGCTAATAAAGGTAGCATAATAGTTTTTTAGTAAAGAATATAATTAGTAAGTATTAGTAATAAGTATTGCTTTTTAGTAATAAGAGGTAATATTAGTAAAGGTAGCATTATAGTTAGCTTTAAAGGTTAGCTTTAAAAGTGCTGCCTTTTAGTAATAAAAGGTAATACTAGTAAAGGTAGTTTTATAGTTTTTTAGTAAAGGACTTAATTAGTAAGTGTTAGTAATAAGTGTTGCTTTTTAGTAATAAGGGGTAATGCTAGTAAAGGTAGTTTTATAGTTTTTTAATAAAAAACTTAACTAGTAAGTGTTAGTAATAAGTACTGCTTTTTAGCAATAAGGGGTAATGCTAGTAAAGGTTATATTATAGTTAGCTTTAAAAGTATTGCTTTTTAGCAATAAAAAGTATTGCTAATAAAAGTGGTTTTATAGTCTTTTAATAAAGGACCTTTTTTATAAGTATTAGTAATAAGTATTGCTTTATAGCAATAAGAGGTAATGCTAGTAAAGGTAGTTTTATTATTTTTTAGTAAACAATTTAACTAGTAGGTATTAGTAATAAGTGCTGCTTTTTAGCAATAAAAAGTAATGCTAATAAAGGTTATATTATAGTTAGCTTTAAAAGTGTTGCTTTTTAGTAATAAAAGGTATTGCTAGTAAAGGTAGTTTTATAGTCTTTTAATAAAAGACTTAATTAGTAAGTATTAGTAATAAGTATTGCTTTTTAGCAATAAGGGGTAATGCTAGTAAAGGTAGTTTTATAGTTTTTTAGTAAAGGATTTAATTAGTAGGTATTAGCAATAAGTGCTGCTTTTTAGCAATAAGAGGTAATGCTAGTAAAGGTTACATTATAGTTAGCTTTAAAAGTATTGCTTTTTAGTAATAAAAGGTATTGCTAGTAAAAGTGGTTTTATAGTCTTTTAGTAAAGGACCTTTTTTGTAGGTATTAGCAATAGGTGTTGCCTTGTAGTAATAAGGGGTAATGCTAGTAAAGGTTGCATTATAGTTAGCTTTAAAAGTATTGCCTTTTAGTAATAAAGGGTATTGCTAGTAAAGGTAATTTTATAGTTTTTTAATAAAAGACTTAACTAGTAGGTATTAGCAATAAGTATTGCTTTTTAGTAATAAAGGGTAATGCTAGTAAAGGTAGTTTTATAGTTTTTTAGTAAAAGACTTAATTAGTAAGTGTTAGCAATAAGTATTGCTTTTTAATAATAAAAGGTAATGCTAGTAAAAGTAGTATTATAGTTTTTTAATAAAAAACCTTTTTAATAAGTGCTAGTAGCTTAACTTTTATATTTTAACTAATAATTAGATTTTTATATGTAGTTATATAAAGTTTCTTTTTTTTATATTAAGTTATAAGTATAAGCTATTAATAATTACTTATATGCTTTAATTAGCGCTAGCGTAGCTTTAGCTATGTTAAAAGTGCTGCAAACTTTTATAACTTTAATTAAAGTATATAATAGCTGTTTACTTTTTTAAAAGCATTGCTTAGCAGTGCTAATTTAAAAAAAATGCTTTTATTATTATTAACTTATTATATTAGCTTTTAGCTAAACCTAGGCGTAGTTTTATAAGCATTGTAGTATTTATTACTTTTTTATTAAAGTATTAGCTTTATAAAAAAAGCATTATAAATTAAAAAGTAGGATTATTAGTATAAGCTTTTTAGGCTGCTTTTAATTTTATATGTTGCTTTATAAGGTTACTTATAGTAAGTTATTAGTATATGCTTTTATAGCTGCTTTTAATTTAGCAACAGTGCTTTATAAAGTTATATAGCTAAGAGGTTAATATAAGCTAATTAAAAATATTTTTAAGTTAGTACTAATAGCTACTAGGTCTTTTTTTTTTTTTTAGTAGTTTTATAGTGTTTATTTTGCTTAACTATTAAATGCTTTTTTAGGTTTTTGTTTGCTATTTTTTTTAGTTTTAACTAAAAAAATAGTGCTTTAAGCTTTTATTAGTTTTATAACTTAAAAATAACTATTAGCGTGCTTTTACTAGCGCTACTATAGTTAATTTAACTATAATAAAAGTGCTGTAAACTTTTATAACTTTAAACAAAGTATGCAATAGCTACTGCCTTTTTTAAAGGCGCTTTTTTATAAGTACTGGTATTTAAGATAAGCTATGCTTAAGGCTTGCTACTTGCCTTCTTTTTTAAGCTACTAGGTTTATAATAAAAAGCAAGGCTTTTGTTAAACTAAAAATATATAGACTTATAATTAAAACTACTACGTATAGCTTATATAAAGTTTATTTTTTATTATTTTTTATATTTTAATAATTAGGCTATTGCTTACTAGCTATATAAGGTTTTTTTTAACTAAGCAGTTTTAATAAACTAATAATAAGGCTACTAGTAATTAAGTTTATAAGGTTTTTTAATTTTATTATAAGTTGCTATACAATGTTAGCAACTTTTTTTTTTAAAAGTAGCATAGATTTAAAAAAATATTTAGTACTTTACTTTTAAACTTTTAACTAACTTTAGCTTAATATTAATAGCTAGTATATATACTACTTGCTACTAAGTGCTAATAGCTATTATAAAGGCTATAAAGAATTAAAGAAAATAATAATAAAAGCTATTTATATTTTTTATTAGCAAGTTTTTTAAAAATAATATAAGCTTAAGATTTTATTTTAGCTAAGCTATTTACTGCTATTTAAAGCCTCTTTTTTTATTTAGTTTTTAGTTGCTTATATAGCGTTAAGTTTTTATAGCTTTTTTATTGCATTATAAATAACTAAAGTTTTTATTGCTTTTAAGCAATAACATATTTTTTAAAAATATAGACGTTATTTTTTAAAAGGTTTTATTGCTGCTAATAGTTTTTTAAAACGCTTATAAAGTTAATATAAAGGCTTATTAGCTTTAAAAGCGTAAAAATAGTAACTTAATTTAAAAAAAGTTAGTTATTTAATATGTTTAAATAGTTAAAAGTGCATATTATAATAATTTTTATATTAAATACTGCTTAAAGTATTATGCTAGTATTATAAGCATATAAAAGTAATTAATACTTACTATTACCGGCTGCTTTTAAATATATATTATAATATTTTTAAAATATATTTGCTAAAAAGTTTTTTATATAAGCTAGATTAAGCGCTTTTAAAAGCAAAAAATAATTTTTAATTATAAAACTATTACTTTAATTATAAATAAAGTTAATTTTATTTAGTTATAAGCTAAAATATTACTTTATAAGCTATTTTTTAGTAGCTTTATATATTATTAGCATAACGCTGCTAGTTATGCTTATAACTTAAAAAGGTTAGTAAGCAGCAAAAAGCTAGTAAGTAGCAAAAAGCATATACGTTTTTTATTAGCAAATATTAAAAGCTAAGCTAAAAATATTAAAAAAGCTAGTAGGCAGCAAAGGGCTAGTAAGCATATACGTTTTTTATTAGCAAATATTAAAAGCTAAGCTAAAAATACTAAAAGGCCTAGTAAGTAGCAAAAGGCTAATAGGCAATAAGGGCTTAGTAAGCAGTAAAAAGTTAGTAAGCAATAAAAGCCTGGTAGGCAGTAAAGGGTTAGTAGACAGCAAGGGGTTAGTAGGCAGCAAGAGGTTAGTAGGCAATAAGAGGTTAGTAGGCAATAAAAAGTTAGTAAGCAGCAAAAAGCTAGTAAGTATATATGTTTTTTATTAGCAAATATAAAAAGCTAAGCTAAAAATACTAAAGGGCTTAGTAGGCAGCAAAAGGTTAGTAAGCAATAAAAAGCATATATATTTTTTGCTAGCAAATATTAAAACTTAGCTAGTAATTTTAAAAGGCCGGCAAAAGTTATAAAAAAAAATACTTAAATAAAGCGCTTAAATTTTTATATTACGTAGCAGTTGCTTATAGTATATATTAGCAATAATGTAGCTAAAGTAATTTTATAAAATATAAACATTATTAGCTTTATTAAAATTTTAAAATATAAAGTAAACAAAAAGATTATAAACTTAGCTATAGCCTTTTATATTTTTTATATTAAAAAAAGTATATTAAAAGCAATAATAATGCTATAAGTTTGCTAAAAGGTTTTTAAAATAACTTATTTAATTTGCTTATAGTAAAAAAAAGAACTTTTATTTAAAACTTAAAGTAAGCAGTTAAAAAGCTTTAAGCTTAAACCTTTTTTTGCTATAAATTTACTTTATACTGCGTTTTTATATTAATAACTATATTATTTTTAATTAAAAGCTATATAATTAAAGTATATAACGTAATATAAAGTAACTTTGTTATAAAAAAAGAAAGCGTATAGCATAAGCTTTATTATTGCTATTTAAAAAGTTTAAATGTTTAAAAAAAAGAAAAATATTTAACTTAAACCTTTATATTACTTTACTAGTTTTATATTTATTTTTAAATAAAATTATAAAAGCAATATTAGCTAATTACTATATAAGTAATAAAACGTTGCTAACTTTATTAAATTTAGTAGTGTAAGCTTTTAACTAAAGTAAAAACTATATTATTAAGCTTTTATATAGGCGTTGTTTGCTTACTTGCTATAATTAGCTATAAGTACTATATATAAGCTAATAAGTTTAACGCTATTTAAAAACAAGGCTTATAAGTAAAAACTTATAATTTTACTAAAAAAACTATATAAGTAACAACTTTAAAGCTTTAAAAAAGTTGCTAAAAAGTAAAAAAGCAGCGTTAAGCAAAATAAAGTTAAAAAACGTATTGCTTACAATACGCTTATTTAATAAGCTAGCATATTTTGCTATTTTTAAACAAGCAAGAAATAAATTTAATTAAACAAAAAAACACGTAGATTTTTATAAATTAAAAAGCCTTTATTTAACTGCTTATATTATATATAAAAAATTATTGCTTTAATAAAAAGATTATTGCTTAAATAGAAAAACTATTACTTTAATAAAAAGATTATTGCTATAATAAGTATTTATACTTATTTTATTAACTAAAAAAAAAATATTTAAGTTTACTTTTTACTTTTTTTAAATTATATTTTTAATATATAAATGTATTAAAAACCTGCTTTAATTTTTTAGCAACCTAGATAGCTAAAGAAATTATTTAGGTCTTTTTTTCTAATATTAACTATAATGCTACTTATAACTTATTTTACTTACTAATTTAAATACTTAATAATAAAGCTTATTATTATATTTACTACCTATACTTACTTTATTATATAAAAATATAAAAAAAGTTATTTTATAGTTATTAAAACTATAAAAAATATTATAACTAACTTTGTAAATATAAAAAATATTTTACGTTTATTTATTACTTTTTAGTATAAGTATAACCGCGTTAAATTAGCTTTTTTTTTGCTAATAAAGCTATTGTTATGCAGACAAATACTATAGCCCGCTATTCTTAAAATATAAATCCTTTAAACCTAGCTTTTTATATAGTATAAAAAGCAATATACTTTATAAACTAAATTTTTTTTGCAGCTACGTTGCGGTTTATTTAGGTAATATTTGCATAAGTTATTTTAACGCAAAAAATAACCTACATTTTTTGCTTTAGTAAAAGTTAGTAGCTAATTTGCTTATATTAGTAGTTATAAATATAGTTATTATAAATAAATAAAAAGTATAACTATAAAAGTTTACAATATAGTTTATTATTATATTTAGTTATATAATTACTTAGCTTATTTAATATATTGTTTTTAAATTTAAAAGCAGTAAGTTTATTTATTTACTTTATAATTAGCTTTTTAAATAAACTATTTTTATTATAAAATATTTAAATTTTAGTTATATTATTATAAACATTTTTATAAAACTAATATAAGTGTAGTAAAAGTGTATATATACCCTTTATTAATTATTACGTTCTTTACTAATTAAAAGCAGTAAATAAACTATGTTTACTTAAAACCTTAGTATAAAAACAAAAAGCTATTAGCTAATATAAAATGCTAAATATATAAGCATAAAAGCTAAATATAATTTAAAAAGTAAAAAATAAAAATGTTAAGCAGCTAAAGTAAGTACTTAGGTACCTATGCTATATGCATACCTAATTTTAAATAAAACCTTATTTTTTAGTAAAAATAGTAGCAATAGCTAATAACTACGCAAGCATTTATATAACTTACTTAATATTACTTTAAATCTAGCTTAAGCTTATAGTATTTTAAAAAGTAGTAAGTTTACTATATTTAAAGCAAAAGTTTATTACTTTATAAGCTATAATATTATAAAAAAATATAAATATTACGTTATAAACTTACTACCTTATTATATATATATATTTTATTAAAGTTTACTATTTTTAATAGCTAAACTTTGCTTTACTACTTTATTATATATACTATATTAAGGCTTATTATTTTTAATAGCTAAACGTAGCCTTGCTACTAGTTTATATATACTTTAGCAAAGCTTTAATATTCTTAGTAGCTAAACATTAAAAAATATTATATAAAAAACGTTTAGTTTTTTTAAGCTAGAAAATATATATAATAATAAGTTATAAAGCTAATATAGCAATACTTTATATAAGCCTTTTTTTTTTTTTCTTTTTTTTAATTTTTTTTTTTAGTAAGCAATAAAACAAGCTTATTAAAAAGCTTATATAGCTTTTTTGCTTTTTTTATATATATAGCATTGTTATAAGCATTTTTACTAGCAAAGCTAGTAGTTAAAATATTAAGCTTATTTAATAAATAATATATAATATATAAAATGTTAATAATATTTTATAATATATATTAAAAATAAGTAAATATAAAAAAGCTAAAATAATATATATTTACTTAACTTTAACAACTTTAACTACTTATTACTATATTAAAAAGTTAGTTAAATATTAAAATAAAAAATAGTAAGCTATATATAAATTAATATAAAAGCTTAGCTATATTATATTAAAGTAACTTATATTAAAATATAGCTATAGTTGCTATTAGTATACTATTTATAATAAGTAGTATAGGTACTAATAAAGTTAACATACTTTACTATAGCTACTTAACTACTTAATACGCTTTAAACATAGCTAATATATAAGTATATTTTTTATATATTAGTTGCTAGTATATAAGTATTTTAGCGCAAAAGGGGTAAGGCTTTTAAAGCCTTTTTTTTTATAACCTTTTCTTTTAAAAGACTTTTTTTTTTAGCTATATTTTTTTTAGCTATAAGCGTAATAATAAAAGTAAAAAAATTTAAAAGCAAAGCAAAAAGCAAAGTACTACTACGTTATAGTCGCTTTAATAAAAAAGTATTAGCTATTATATTAAAAAAAGTGTTAGCTATTATATTAGCTATTATATTAAGTGCTTTTTAATTTTTTTTATTTTTTTTTTTTCTTTTTTTTTTTTTAATTATGTTTTTATTTTTTGCTATAATGCTAAAACTTAAAGCTATAGTTAAAAATAAAATTTAGCCTTTAAAACCTCTTATTGCTTTAAGTAGCGTTGCTAACTACGCTAGTAAAAAATAAAGCAAAACTAAAAGCAAAAAAGCTGCTAATGCTATATTAATAAAAGCTTTAAAGTAATATTAGCAGCGTATAAATATAAAGTATAAAAAGCCTTTATATTTTATAGTTAAATATAATTAGTTACTTAAAAAAAAAAAAAAAAAAAGAAGTAAAAAGTATATAGTAAGGAAATAATATAATATATAAATACTTATAGCATTAAACAGCTTTATAATAATACTTATAATTATATTTACTTATATATAAGTAGATTTTTATTAAGTAAAGTACTTTAATATTTTATATAAAATATAATTATTTACTTTAAGGCTAGCAAGCAAAATATAATTACTTAATAAAATATAATTATTTAGCAAAATATAATTGCTTAGTAAAATATAATTACTTATTAACTTTAAAGCTAATAAGCAAAATATAATTGCTTAGCAAAATATAATTACCTACTTTAAAGCTAATAAGCAAAATATAATTATTTACTTTAAAGCTAATAAGTAAAATATAATTACTTACTAACTTTAAAACTAATAAATAAAATATAATTGCTTAGCAAAATATAATTACTTACTTTAAAGCTAATAGGTAAAATATAATTACTTATTTTAAAGCTAATAGGCAAAATATAATTACTTACTAACTTTAAAGCTAATAAGCAAAATATAATTGCTTAGCAAAATATAATTACTTACTTTAAAGCTAATAAACAAGATATAATTATTAACTTTAAAGCTAACAAGTAAAATATAATTGCTTAGTAAAATATAATTACTTACTAACTTTAAAGCTAATAAGTAAAATATAATTACTTACTTTAAAGCTAGCAAGCAAAATATAATTACTTATTAACTTTAAAGCTAACAAGTAAAATATAATTATTTACTTTAAAGCTAATAAGCAAAATATAATTACTTACTAACTTTAAAGCTAATAAGCAAAATATAATTATTTACTTTAAAGCTAACAAGCAAAATATAATTATTTACTAACTTTAAAGCTAATAAGCAAAATATAATTACTTACTAACTTTAAGGCTAACAAGCAAAATATAATTACCTACTAACTTTAAAGCTAATAAGCAAAATATAATTGCTTAGCAAAATATAATTACCTACTTTAAAGCTAACAAGCAAAATATAATTACTTACTAACTTTAAAGCTAATAAGCAAAATATAATTACTTACTTACTTAAAAGCTAGCAAGCAAAATAAAAAAGTTTTATATGCAAAGCAAAAAATAAAAAAGTTTTTAGTACAAAATATAAAATAAAAAAGTTTTTTATACAAAATATAAAAAAAAAAAAAAAAATGCGGAGAATTGGGGTAATGGCAGATAATGGCTCAATGGCCCTCCATACACGTCAGCCACTCACTCTACGAGTAGTTAGGTCAGGCACAAGGCCAGCCACAAATTCATCCCACCTTGCCATTTCATTACAAGGTCCTATCGATAAGCCTTTCCTGGTGATGCAACTCCGATCCCACCTTGCTCTTCCACCATCTATGACTCCCTACAGGCCGCAAACCAAGGCGATACTGAGGTATGTTGACCTGAAAGAAAGCTTTTACCCTTGATTGTACTCGTGCGTGCTTGTTTTGCCCAATATCTTGCCATTTTCCTCGAGCTTTTGAGATTCTGCACAGTTTCTACCCCGCGTGGAGCTAACTTGACTCATTAGGTATACAGACGACCGGAGAGGATCTTAGAAGCGTCAATTCGGGGTGCTTTCGACAATCGTCTCTCAAAAGGGCCGAGGCGGGAGTGAATTACTTGGACGAAATGCCTCACGCCATCTCCATGCCGGCCACGGGTCTACAGGCCCTCATATTATGTGGGCCTGGCTCTTCATTCCCAACTTTCACAACAAACCCAGATGAAAATCCAAAGGCTCTATTGCCCATCGCCAACCGGCCAATGGTGTGGTACCCCATTGACTTTTGTTACAGAAGTGGAATCACGAGTTTGTGTGTCCTGTTCTCAGCTGCCTCCCCTCGGCACTAACATAGAGACGCAGATATCACTTTGATATGCCCTCCATCCGCTGCAGGGGTTATGACCACGGCGCTGAACACAAATCCTGTGCTCACCAGCCTGCCTCATCCCAGACCTGACTTGGTATCGCCGCAAGGCTTGGATTATAATACAGGCACTGCCGAGATACTTCGGCTCCCTGAGATAAGAGACATTGTGAAATCCGATCTTTTGGTGTTGCCGTGCGATCTTGTCTGCGAACTAGGAGGTGACAAGTTACTACAAGCATGGATGGTCAAGGCAGCGAGTTTATCGGATTTGCTAGGTACCGAGTCGACTTCTTGTTCAAGTGGTGGGCTGGGGGTATGGTACGAGACGAAAACTGCGAATGCCGTCAAAGGCGAGGAAACCGATTTCATCACGACCACCCCAATACCTAAACAGATCTCGTCGCCCCATAACCCAGTACTTCAAAGACTATCATACTTGGCATTGTCTATGCCCACGGATTCGCTTAATGATCTTGTCGAAGAAAAGAAAGCTCTTCCCTCTCGACGTAGTCTGCAACGCAAATATCCCAAGTCTAGGTCCCTGACCACCCACAGAGATGCACACATTTATTTCCTACCGAAGTGGGTAATGGACTTTGCGCAGGAGAACGAGAAGCTCGAGACTATAGGAGAAGATATTGTCGGTTGGTGGGCAAAAGCTACATGGCAGGCAGGCCTGGCTCAAAAGCTTGGTTTGACCAAGGTGCTACAGGGACACTCATCGGTCTCGGATTCCACCGACTCTACGCGCGACGACAGCCCTTCTCGCGGCGAACATGGGCAGTCTCAACACAGTAATAACTCTCCTCCTGCGGACCCCGAGGATGTTGACGATCCATTGTCGGCGAAATCATCCCCACCTTCGGTCCCGCCGTTCCTAGCTTATATACACCCTCCTGAACCTGACGCGCCAATCATCCGCCGTGTCGATACGTCCCAGCTACTTCTATCTGTGTCTCTCCGATTAGCCAAGCTGCCTTCCATTGAAGAGACGGGACCAGAAGCCGCTTCCCCTTTTGCGCATCCGAAAAAGGTTGCGTACCCGGATGGTGTCAAGCCTAGGACTACGATCACGAGACCGGACTGCATCATTGCAAGTAACGTCATAGTAGAAGAGAAAACGTCAATCAAGGAGTGCGTCGTAGGAGCCAATTGCCAAATCCAAGAGGGTGCCAAACTCTTCCAGTGCCTGCTCATGGACGATGTCGTAGTCGGTAAGGGCTGCAAGTTGACCCGCTGCATCCTTGGGAAGAGGAGCGACATTGGTGAAGGATCGATTTTGACCGACTGCGAAGTACAAGAAAATCTCTTGGTTGAGCCACGAAGTAAGTCGTCCGCACGTTAAATATTGGGGGCCTGCCCTTCAGCCTCTTAAGACTTGAATCCTGTATAGCTAACTACTTTCTCAGCCGAGGATAAGGACAACAAACTTATGAGCTCTTCGGGCCTCGAAGCGAGCGAACAAGATATGCAGGATGCCCTTGAATTCGAGGGTGATGAAGCAGATAGCGAGGCTCTTTCGATGGAGTGATCGGTTTACTACATTTTACCTTTAGGCGGAGGTCTTGGGGGTTTACCGTCCTCTCCCGCTTTCAAGATCTATCACACATGGCCGGTGTTTCTGTTTGGCTCCACTGAATCCGATGGAGCTCTTTTCTTTTTCCACGGGGTTAAAGGAAGTTAACATCATCGACTGATGATGATGGAACTGCCAGTATCCTTTCAGACATCAGTATCAAGACTCATAGGTATATACGGGCTTGGCCTCGTGCATGTTACAAAGTTGGCAACAAAACCATGTCCTCCAACTTGGTGATTGAGCCACGATCGATTGAGCCAACTCTCTGCGCGTCGTGCGTATATGTTCCGCTAGATAGATACCTACCATATGGCGAAGTCGTTTTAGGCCTACCTGCGAAAACCTAGACGGCAATGAAAACCAAGCGAACAGAACAAGTTAGAAGCCTTACCTGTTAGGGGCTTCGACGAGTCACGAGCAGATGAGGAGTAAAAAAAGATTAGCTACACGCATTTTCCGTCTATCGTACAGTTCCGTACCTATTCGCATGACCCTTTATACCAAGTTGATTCACTTACTAAGAGCCGCATTTGCGCTTCTCCCAACATTCATACTCTCCCCCCCTGATACTTAACCTACCTATATCTAAGGCTACATACCAACGAAGGATCCTACTAACAGACCTGTCGACAAAAGTCCTGGCTAACAAGGTAGGTAGCATTCGCTTAATGGCGACAACACCTTCCTCTCCCTCCTACGTCCCGACACATAAGCCCCATCACTCATTTACTCGAGTCCGTGTACCATCATTAGTTTTTTTAAAAAAAAAAAAACCAAGATAATCCGAGATTCTGGTTATCTAAGGTACTTAGGCTGTGCTTGGACGTAGGGTGATTGATCGTAGCGTAGTTAATTTCCCAATCTTTCGGTTTAAATTAGCTGTCAGTAGTCGGAATACAAAAATAACATGCATTGCATCACTTAGGATGGACAAGCGTCTAAGGTCAGAGAGTTACCCAAGTCACAATTGGCCGAGGTCGTCATACCATGTGGGAAAGGCAAGGGATCTTTGCAATGAATGGATGATGAGGACGTACGTACGTACGTACGTACGACTGACAAAGGTGACGTTGTTAAGTAAAAATGAGTACTTTTTGTTTTGTTATATTCCCGACTCCAAGACCTGCATCTTTCGAAAATGGTACCTACCGTCTGTGCCTAATATACCTAACCGGTTACTCATACATATAATACCAAAGCACGGTCGAATGAAATCAGGCAGTTCTGGTCCTATCTTAAAGGGGGGGGGGACGATAGAGGATGTGATTAGAGATGGTAGAGATAAGGCGGAAGGAAGGGTTCGGCGATTATGTTACATTTTAGGGCTGATACTACTCAACCTACCATATCAACCTCAACCTCCTTACTTTTATCGGTAAGTGTTTATGGGGGTATAGTACTGTCAATTTTTAGATTAACAGTAAAAGGAAAATACTGTATGGATTGCGTAACCGAGTCTCTCTCCAGATTGGTTGTTTTCGTGCTTTTGCCGTAAGGGGGAGGGGAAGGAAGATGATGGCGGGTAGGTAGCCATTGTGATTTTCAAGGCTGCATGATAGCCTTTCTTTCGGATTTTCTTTTCTTAAGGTCCACTTATGGCGGTCGAACTTTGCTCCTCTTACTCCGAGGAAAGGCAGATACCGATTTTGAACTGGTCAACCACCGAGGTCGGTCCGTTGACATTCTGCCATGCTGGTTTACAAGATATCAACAAACTACTACACTGTAAAGAGAGCCATTATATTTCCTTCTATACGTCGTCATCTCTTTGGTACGTTGTAATTCATTAACTAGAAGCCTAATGTATACGTTAACGGTCCCCCTTTTATTTCTGCACAAGTGATGTGTCACAGCACGTCGCAAATTCCATCCCTTGATTCTTGCCACCTCGGCAGTACGGGATTTCCACTATAGCTAGTCCTACGGCTAGAAGCTCTGTCCTCTGCGGCTCTGTATTCCAAAACCTTTTGTATGCCTAGCAGACTGTTCTGGGCTTACGTTAGGTGTAAGACTTGTTAAGCGCAGCACATTTGCAAGACGTGTTGGCAACTTCTTAAGCCTATCAAGTCTCAACAAATAGACGATCACATTAGTAATACTAGCCCACCGGATTAACCTGCCACAACCCTTCCCCTGTGTCTTCTCTAGACCTTCGAGTATTAATACTACTTACCAGGAACGTTGTGGCAGGTATAAGGGGCCGGAATAAGCCTACACATCATGGTCAGTCTCAGGGTGCCATTGGTAACCGATAATTGACGTGAAGTGGAAACTGATATAAGTGTTTAGAGGAGACAGAGTCATACCGATAGCCCCTATAGCTCTTTGAACCCTAGAGCGAATCGTTCATATGGCCCTTCCCCTTGACCTCGCCGTCGCTTCCGGCTCACTGCTATTGCATAGGTCACGCTCCACGAGCTGGCTAGTCGGACCTTCCTTACCGGTTCTAGATCTGCCATGAGCCGTCCGAATACTAAACCGTAAGATATATGGCGTGTGGATATCTTGTCTCCGCGACCAGAGAACGGACCTTTTCAACAGGCGGATACCAACCGCCAAAACATGCGATTTGACCACAATCACCCTATACGTGTGACCTCACCGAAGAGGAAGACGAACCCCAACCAGAACTACCTCGCTAATAAACCATTTCATGTGACGATACAGTCAAGTGTGTGGTGCTGAAGTTTACACCATGCCGAGGCCGCAAAACTTCTTTTGCGTAAAGAGGCGTGGCTACCATCGCGGAGGACATGCCATGCGGGCACCCCCTGTGTCTCATCAAACAACTGAAAGCCAGCCTATAGTAATTTGTAAGGCGGATGACGAGGTGATCTGGACCTCTTACTGAGAGGTCAAGTGTGCCGGAATACCCAGTGTACGCGTGAGACCCTCAACAAATAACGGATCGTAGTCACCTGGAGAAGCAGTAGGCAGCCTTCTAGTTTGTGACTCTCAGGTATGCCAACGACGGTCGTGCGGGTCATGAAACGCAATGCCGGCGTGACAAGGCAGTTTTCCGAGTCTGGGAGGACAATTGTCTGATGAGAGGCCGGATAAAATGCCAGGGTTCAGCCTTGTATTGAGTAGGTAGACTGGGCCCACGAGGAAAGAGCAACCATTGGTCTTTCCATAGCCGCGCACGGGGCGGGGAAACTGCATATTCTTGGTCTTAGGGTATAAGGTGGCAAACCCGAGAACATAAAATTTCAATCCGTCCCAAGAGTGAGCTGCAAATTCGCGTCATGATTGATTGCTTGTGCGACACCTTTCAGGGGCACGGCACTAGTGGGGATTATTTCAAGGGACAAGAGGAATAATAGACATTTCCATATCAATAGCAAGGGGATGTCGTAGATGGTCTGCATTGATGCTGGCGATAGTTAACGATGGGACGAGGACGCAAAAGCACATGCGTCGTGTCTGACTGCGGATATCGTAGACTCGTAGAGAGCGAGTTCAGTTTAAGCCAGGTATGGCATTATACAATCCCATCCGAACCCTGTGGCTAGACTATCTTGGTCAGGGGCGAGGAGACATAGTGGGCTCAGACATTGTTGAGCACTTAAAGACCTGAGACAGGATGAATTGCCATGATTCAGCACTAATGGCCAGCCAAATTGACAATGGAATTTTCAACTTCGGGCCGGCAGAATTTGCGGTTGAAAACCTTCCCACAAAAAGAGGTCGCCTAGCGAAGCTTTCACACCAGTCTGCCTGCCGTCACGCCCTGGCCTCATGTAGTAATTACTAGGTTAATACGCATAGGATTCTCCCACATGCGTGCAATGTTCGTCACGTGAAGTCCAAGTTTAGACGATTCGGCAGGTTCGGAGGGAAAGTGCCTCCATGTATCTAACCAACTCATATAAAATACATACAAATCTAGCCAAATTTAACCCCATCTAGTAGACTGTTGGAACTTCTATGCAGTCAAGATTAGTCCCACGCACATTACAACATTTTACCTAACTGAATCACATCTACTGAGGAAACCGTTACCATCTGTCCCAACCCCGTTTTAAGTATGTAAGTATCCATCTGTTGTGTCCAAAAGAAGAAAACCAGCATCGTAATCTGAACCTCCTCTACGTGTACTTGTAGGCACCTTCGTCCAGGTATTACATACTACCTTCATACCGCAGTTGAGCTACTCAAACCTGGGTATATACATGCGACGTGTACGAGTAGTCTAGACGTACATACGTCCGGTCGTTGTTGCGTACGATTTACAAATAAAAAATGCTGTGTACTACTATACGTTTGTTATTATTTACTTGCCCGACGATTGTTCGGGTTGAGTACCCCTCTTACGCCTTTTACGCCATCATGCCGGAATCTATACATTAACTAGTATGTCCTACCTAATAATAAGTCATCAAGGTATGTACCGTACTGGCGGGAATTGGCGGTGCGGCGCAAAGTGTACCTACCCACTTGCAGCTCCGAACATGATGGCACTGACTTTTGTGGGCAACTGTTCGTATATAGATGGATATGAACATTGTACTGTCGCTTTTAGGGACTTGAGAAACTTACTTCAGTCCCGACTGCAGTCTCTTTCACTATAACACATAGGCTGTCCCATCTCTTCAATATTGTGGCATATGATCCGGACAAACTGCGAAACTTTGTGCTAAATGTGCGCTCAAATGCGAGGTGGCTGGTGTATCGGTATCACTTTTGAGTACCATTTTCAGGGTAGCATCTGTAATAACGGTGCTGTACACTTATTGTCTGAGTCAACTCGAAGCCTCTTAAGATACTTCTTGTATGTACTCGTTGGGCACCCCTCAGCAAAACCCCATATGATACCTACCTCACCTTACTTCTAGCGCGTATCGGCCTATCAGCCTATCAGCCTATCAGAACGATTGTCAAACATGATCTGCAGAGTTGCATGGATCGCATTTTGTACAGCAGCCTACTTGTAAGTTAGTGTAGTATCCCTGTAAGCCACATAACCCGTTGATTGTAGAGTGGCCAGGCGGGCAGGCCACGGCGGTCTACAAACAGGTCAACCGTTAGACTAGGTTACATTACTAACAGGTTGTACGCAGGAGGCGCACAGTGATATGCATACAATCAAGGTGACGAAATTAGGTAAGTCAAGCTCGAGGCCGGGAGCAACGCCAATCCCCAGTCCGGCACCACAGCACGGACCACAAACGCCATCTTGCTCTATATGCCTTCTGAAAGCTGCCAACAACACATTGCTACATCAGCCTTGTGGCCCGTATCGCAGGTTTCTGTGTTTGTAACGGGGGATGACGAGTTTTAGAGCAGTACTTGATCGGTAGTTTTTCACAAGTTACTAGGTACCTACTCACCCAGTTTCCCAAGCCAAAATAGACACCACCTCTCCATATACTTCTAAGATCCGAGAGGGGTTTGGCTAGGAACGATGGTAGGCTTGCGGCGCTGCGTCAAAATTCAGGGGAAGGCCCTTCTACACATATGTCTCTAGACTGGATTTGGTATTAGCTATACCGACAGGCACCATCTACCTAAGTCTAGCCAAAAATAATCAAATTGCGAAGATATCATGTCCAAGTATACACATACATGATACAAATGCAGGAGGCCCCTGGAGAGAGAGCAGTAGCCACTCACATTTACCTACCTACAGGGCAGTGGAAAGTGCAATCTGCCAGTTTGCTGTTCCCTATTCTTAGTAGGGAAGGAATACATTACGTTTTGATCGCCTTGGGGGGATCTCAATGTCTCAGGACTAATACTAGACACAACCCCACCTAGTACATTGTTCTTCATCTATATTGAATTCTTTCTAAGCCTTTTCAGTGAATCGGTCCGGGTTGGTCGCTGACTGCTCTTCAAGACGTCGCTTTGGATTGGACGTCAACGAGTAGTGGATATACCGACGGACATACACGGAAACTCGGGCCCGTAGGAAGACAATGTGAATGAGAATACCCATAGCGAATGACTGGCAAGAAATGGCTCCAAGTTGTGGCATGGTAGCGAAGCACGATGCATCCATCCATGATCCGGCTTCATCGACTCTACCGGCGGGTGTGGTTTATGCCCTCTGATAGGTAGGTACAGGTCGAGGCTTCTTTCTCCAAGATGCAGCCCATGTCGATCTAAGGTGGCTTCTAACCTAGTCTGACGATGTCTCACAATTGCGATGAACACAACGCGGGGCAGGTTTCCGTCTATACGTATCCATTCCTAAATCTTTTGCCCCTGTCCCTTAAGAGTGGCCGGGTGATCTAGCGAGTAATTGAGTAAGAGACGAACCTAGGCTGCTGTCCCTTGTCTCACAATCCCAGATAGGTGCACGCCACGAGGAAAAGCACAAAAGCCACGTCCTTGACGGGATCGCTTTCCATGGCGGCGTCCGGCCTACTTTGACCCACGGCAGTCAGCAGCAATCCGTAGGTCCACAAGTCCACAAGTCCACAAGTCCACAGGTTCAACGTGGAAGAACCAATCCGAAGCACTTGTTGTGTCATGATTAGGAGATGTTTGCTCATCTGCGCGGCTGGCCTCTGTTTGGCTACAGTCGTACGCCAGCCTGGTAGCTTCTAAAATTACACCCCAGCCGGCAACAGGTTAACAAGGTACAAACATCCAAATTGCGGCTTGCGGGTCATCCAGCTTGGGCTGTTGGTGCTAGGTGCGGTCGTGGTCACTGGTGTACTCTTTTGGTTGCATGGGTCTGGCGTAAGATCCAGAGAGCCGGGATCGGTTCTGTACTGTCCACACCCCACGCATCGATGGCCCAACTGGTCTCGTTAGAGACAGTGATTTGCAAAAACGTAGGGTGTAGGAAGTCTTCGAGGTCGGAAGTCGTGGCTTGGAGACATGTGCCCGCATAGTCTTTTCTATTAAAGGAGATCTGCCCCCCCTAGCTCCACGCATCCTCAACCTGCATTCCTCAACTCGACTCAAACTCACTCGGACCGAAGACACATAGTAGCCGTATCGACATCAAACTTGTTCCAAGTCGTTCAAGTTTGTCCCAAGTTGTACCGAGCTGTCCCGGCTACCACTCTATCACTAGTCCAAAGGGATACCAATCGATCACTTCTGTTACCCTTTACACTTATCCTGCCCTTGGGTATATCTATTGCATCCCTCCCCTCATTCTTGGGGGCTTTTCATACTTTGAAAATCATCGTCATACCATTACTCCCTCAACATTATCTACCGGCTTCATCTTGGTATCACCAGGCCCTGCGTAACCTCAGCCCTTGGATCCATACTGCTTGCCCTTGAAACCAATTTAACCCTTTCCAAGTCCTCGGACAATATTACAATGGACCACCTGCACAATATCTTCGCAGGAAATGATGATGACTCTCATTATGAATCCCAGCCCTCGCCTTCTTTTGGTAGCCAGTCGCCGGAATCCACCTTGCTAGACCCTGCTACCCCCATTTCGCGACGCACGTCCTCGACTGTGTTCGATTACGAGAAGTACAACGCCGTTGTTGATGGAACAACGAAATTAGCCTTCGGGTTGAACACACCAACTTCGGAGTGCGGTAACCCTCGTCAAGTCCAACACTCTTTCTCCGGGGCACATAGTTACCCCCCGTTCAAATGTGCCCTCTTCAGTTCCCCATACGACTATGCAAAGTTCAAGAAAGAATCACCTAAAGTTAAGCGTGAACCAAGCTCACCATGCTATGAGGACGAAGGGAAATCGTCGACAGCAGAAGGCTTCCCAGGGGCCATTATTCCGAACGGTGCCATGTGCTCGCCGTACGGAAGCTTTCAGCACGCCGAGCCCTCAGCTTCGATTCCGCTCCTACGCGAAACCCCTGGCGGCGTCTCTGACGAATTCGTCTACTCGCACCAGAATCTCTCCGACATCGTGCTGACCAACCCGTCATACTCATTCTCGGACGGACCATTGTCTTACGACTTTGACCCTACTGGTATGTACTTGGGAGCGAATACACACACGTTTCCGACCCACATGGACCTGGAACCGGCTTGTCCCCCTCCGCCTCCCCCCTACCACGATGAGGATGGAAGATTGGGAGAAGGCTTTTTGGAGAAATTGTCCTGTTTTCCTCGTCGCCGAGCGCAAGAGCATAAGAAGCGAGCGCCGCAGCAGATCATCAGCGTTGGCAGCCGCTCAGGGGTTGATGTAAAGGTTCCCGTTTTAGGCAAGGGGAAGTATAAGTGCCTACATGACGACTGCGAGGGCAAGAAGTTTTTCAAAAGACCAGAACATTTGAAGAGACACGTAACTTCGTAAGTTCTTCCTCACTCTTTCTGTTCTCTCGTCATGGCGACAACACAAACGTCCCCTTCTTGGACTGAAATACTAACGGCGTTTTCCCTTGGCTCAGGATACATTGTAACATAGACCCGGCTGCTTGCAAGTTCTGCCCGAAGAGTTTCAACCGCCCAGACAATTGGCTCGCACATCTTAAACTTCATATCCCGGGGCACGGAGGGCAAAATCCCAACAAGAAAAGGACGATCCAATATGCGGAAGCGAAGCCGTATTACGAGGCCCAGATGGCCATCCACAAGTCCCGAAGAGGGCACAAGGGTCGGAACACGCAGAAGAAGAAGCAGTGGCGTAAGTCATAAATAAAAGGGTGGAGGATGTTCTACTCCGCCGGGAGTTTCATCCAACTGCCTTTTTGAGAGGGAAGAGAAAAATTCGAAAGTCGGGTTCATGTCTGATCGTTGTGTTCAGGTCTCTCTATTCGCCTCCCGTCACCCACTCGCTACTTTTATATAGTACTGGGTTTACTTCTCTTTTTCGTGCTTTTGCGCTTTTCAGTTTGGTCTCTGGCGTCTGATCTCTGATTTTGGACTTGGACTTGGATTGTTGGATTTATTTCTCCATGTTTCTCCTATTTCTCATGTTTCGAGTGTTCCCTATGCAGCTCCCACTACCATTCAACCTTTTTCCGTGTTTGGTTAACTACCCGCTTAGATAGCAGGCGGGATGCTCAAGTGTCCATTTCGAGTGATTTCTCGGTGACTTCGCACCTTTTAGGCTGGAACTGGAACGGTGTGGTGAGAACGGTTGACTAGGCGTCTGGTAGGAAAATACAACTATGCAAGTCCTTCTGAGTTATCACTTTATTATAAGGCTTTTCCCCTTTTACTATAATTGTTTTTACTCTTGCGTTGAAATTTCAGTTATTGCGCATGGGGAATGTTCGTGCCGGTGAATAAATTTCCTCATATTCCCATGTTTACACCTACTTGAATCTGTACCGAAGAGATGTTTGCACCTAGCGTAGCCTCTGCAAGAAGAGTTCTTCAAGTATAATGTTATAGCCCCAGATCATATGAATTTCCAGCCGTACAGTAAGAGCGTGTTGGGGCCATGCCCATTTGGCAAAACAATAACATAAAGACAAAGAGATATGTACGGCTTCCAGTACCAGTTTTATATGTCCATTTTTCTATACCTAGACGAACAGACGAAGAGTTCCCAGATGGGATGTATTCTGGTTACTTTACCAACTGCTTTCAGCAAAGAGGATTTCCACAAACTAGAGCTGAGATTTGTCCATGTACAGAAAATGGTGGGTGGTAGTTTGAAACGAAATTTGTTTCTATGTTTTATTAGCTTACCATGATCGTGGGCCAGGTGGTTAGGTTGTTTGTTTGTTTTTTTGCGAGATACTAGCGGATTTAAAACCCCCCCTTTCCCCTCTTTTGTTTTTGAGAGACTAATACGGAGGTCATTCCTGAGTGGTTATCTGTGTACTGACGTTGCAGGATGTGTTGGATAAAGGGGATGAGGCTGCTGTATACTTACCTAGGTAGGTACTTTACTAGGATTGGGTTGTTTTTGGTGACTATGTACCTCTTCATACAGGTTCTTTTTTTTTTTTTTTTTTTTTTTTTTTGTAACTATCTGCTGTAGGGGAAATCTTAGTCCGCAAGAGGTATGCTACGAGAATCACGTATATGAGAAATTCCAACTATTTCACATTGTCGGCCAACTTTTGAAAGCTTAGTAAAGCGGAAATTCGCATTCTCTTCTTGCCTTGGGTACCGTCTTTCCGATCGGGGCGCAGTGTGGTCCGGCCGAGTGATTTGCAAAGGCTGAATTTTCTCCCATGTCTTTTTCTACGGGATATTAGCTTCGAGATTTTCAATTCTTGCGGAGCCTAGATTTTATGCTGACTGATTATCGAAGCGCAGTTTTGGCCCGCCTACTACTGATATTAAGAGATCTACCTAATGTGAAATATTCGATATGAATCCTGTCAAGGTGACTCCCAACAGTTGCAAACTAGTCTAACTAACCTACAGGTGAATAAATCACTACGGGGGGGAGTAGAGGCGGTGAGGGGGGGGTTTGAGTTCCAGACTCTCGGTATCAAACATTTCTCAATACTACCCACTCAATTTTGCGGCGCGGGTTTTCATCTAGGTTACTCGCTTACATTGGAATGCCTGCCTGTTCTTCACGTTCTTCACCCGATTCTAAACTACTACCTAGGTAAACACGCCTTGGAATTCTCATTCGTATTTAGGCTGAAGGAGGCGTGGATGATTGATGATTCAAGAGATTCAGGTCGCCATCAAACCTAGCGAAAAAAGTAATAGTGCTCCGAGGGAAAGGGGGCACGCGTATGCGTGTACGATTGATGAAAAAGGGCGGGGGGTATTTTGCCGCTAACATGTTTGATCCATGACGTCGGTAAGCCTCGTGTGTGATGAAGTCGTCAGTATTTCCAGTGACAAGAAAAGAAACAAAAGAGGTACCTGGTTACCCGAGTTGTAGTGTACATGCCCGACCCTCTCATCGGTCCGTCGACGGTAGACTCATGTGTTAGTAATTCTAGATTAGTGTACCACGCGTCACATCCTTTTACGTTCCAGGCTGAGGGAAAGAGGGGGGGGGGGGGGGGGGGGGGGTTCGGTATAACAATTATATAGTATGGGGTAACGGAATGGTAGTATTAACCCTGTAGGCATTTTTTGGGGACTG